>VDFB02256132.1:218231221-218542895 GCA_007258455.2 Sequoia sempervirens | reverse complement strand
AGAATTTAACGTTTAATTATGTCCAAAAGATTGCTAGTCTTAGCATGCTCTTTGGCAACCCACTACAACTAAAAATTTTTTTAAAAAAGAGCTAATTTGGAACAAGATGTCATAGTAAAATTTTAGGATTTTTTACCTCTTGGTGAATAAAATAATTTGAAAATATAACTAAACACCTACTTTTCCATATATTAAACACAAAATAGACTATCTCATGGTATCCACCAGAATGTTATTATGAAGACCAATATCCAAAATAGCCTCTTTCCAACATAAAACATGATCAAAGATAGCAAGAAAATGATTAAAAATAATGTTCCATTTTTTTCCAAGAAAAATCCCAAAAAATGTATTTTAAGTTTTCATTATGTGAAAAAGGGTATTTGACAAGTTGAACAATCATACATTTTAACATATCCCCAACAAGTAGCTTGAAATGTAATATTTTCGAAGCCAAAAGTTAAGCATTAGCATCAGCTCTAGATGTCCATATTTGAGCACTCAAATCAATCTATAGCTAATGAGTATAATAGATTTTCTTGAGGAATTGTAATACTAGGAAACAATTAATTTGACAACAATGTACAATTTAATTGCATGAATTAAATAGTACTAAAGTCTCTTCTACTTTGACAAATCTAATCTTTAGAATTCTCATGTGTCATATGCCCCACAAAATTCAAGAGAACTTCACCTTTTGACATCACTACATAATTTTCATTATTTTTTATAAATATGTCATAGACCACCTTTTAAATTTCTAACTGGCATATGGAAAATTCATCGCTAGCAATTCATCGAAGAAAAATTCACCGTAGCAATTCACCGCCATGGAAAATTCACCGACGGAAAATTCATGGCCAGCAATTCACCTTAATATTTCTAATAAAATCAAAGTTTTGCTAGTGGTGAATTTTACTTCGCGGTGAATTTTCCATGCTAGTGAATTGCTGGCCGTGAATTTTCCTTCGATGAATTGTTGGCGATGAATTTTCCTAGAGCCTTCTAACTAATGTGGCTACAACATACAAGTAGATAAAAGATGGTATTAACAATGTCAATCCAACACATTATGTATGTGTTCATTATTCTACCGAATTTCCCATGTCAAAAAATATTGTTATTAAGAACAGAGAAAATTTAGACAAATCATGAAAAAATAGTAGGGAAAACTATAAAGTATAATGTAGTCTTTTCATTAGATGCGTGAGAAATCTCAAAGGATTGGCAAATTAAACATAAATTATATTAAAAATAAAAATAAGAAGTTAAGAATTATAAAAGAAATATTATTATCAAAGAGTTGTAGTTTAATTGATTGAGTATAATTGATAAGTATGATGGTAGATTTCTTTATTATGTTATCTACCAAGATTCAAATTTTTTAAAGGTGCAATAAATAAGGGATTAAGTTGGGATCATATCCTAGACAACTTTGGTACAATGGATACCCCTCAGTTCTTTGCTCTTAGCCAAAGAAATATTAGTTTTGATTCATGCTCCCATATTGGATTGGAAAAGAGATCTAAGTTTGACATAATACTCTCCAACTAAGAAAAAAATGATGATAAAAATAAATAAATAAATAAATTCAAAACTAACTAAAAAAAGATAACCAAGTTCAAGGGGTTGAGCTTAATTGGTTAAAGCATCGAGTTCTCAATGTGGAGACCCAAGTTCAAATTCCAATGGGACATCTAATATGGAATTCTAAATTGTGACTCTTGGTCATTCATAGATGGCTTCTAATGTGGAGGTGGTTTCTTAAAAAATGGATTTCTAAGTTGTGACTCTTGGTTTTCCATAAATGATTTCTAGTGTGGTTGCTTAAAAGGAAATGAAGTTAGTCTCATGATTATGCTTGCAAGAAATTGTGATCTTATATTGATGCTTGTATGAGAAAAATATTTGTAAATAAGTAACAATATAAAAGAAAAAAGAAAAAACAATAACCAAATATTTTTATCAAGCAACTACAACCAAATGTTTTGACAATTATATCTCAAAAATTTACATGAAAGTGGCATTGAAACACAAACATTATGAACATAATTGTCTACTTCAAATAATTGTTCATTGCATCAAAGAAAAATTAACTAAACATCACCAAAGATTCCTAAATTTGTTGCAAAAGTCCAAAACAGTTTTAAGTTATAAGCTCTTGTTTCCAAAAGAGTTACATAAAAATTATTTTAAAGATGAAAAAAAATAGAAGTTCATAGCCTTCATGGCACCTCAGTTGAATTTATTTATTTTTAAATACTATCCTATTCGCATTCAAGTACTAGAAAGTTAAGTGGACCCCAACCAAGAAATGGTCATGGAAAATGAGTTTTGACTGTGGGACTCGAGGCAACTTGAGTCCATCTAGCATAGGATGAGTCATTCAGATAAAATGATTAAATTGATAAATAATATTTAATCTTAAATAATAATCATAAAATTTTAAATACATATCACCTTCTCCATATTATAAACTTATTATAAAGATAGTAGCTAATAGATTGGAAGTCTTATTGAATCTAATCATATTTTAAGAACATGGAGGATTTATAATACTCAAGGCCATTCATACTTACTTACAACATATGGGGGCCAATATGATATTGAAGTTGGACCTAATTATGGGTAAATTGACAAGTGTGATCTCTTATCATCTTATCCTTTATCTTTGTAGTTGATGAATAGGACAATTTTTTAACATGTAGTTAATTGATATAGATCTTTTTATGGTTATCTAATTTTCAATTGAGGGATACAAATATTTTTGGAATGGTGACATAAGAAAATTCTTAAAATCTACATTAGATTTTAACATTATTTATTATGATGATAAAGATATCAAAGATCTTTGGTAATCTTTCTCAATAACAACATAGTATTATAACATCATATCTTAAGCATCTTTGAATTGACTAAATTGAATTTCCTTTCAAATATATAGGAATGCAAATGTAGAATAGACCCTTAAAAAGGGATTGTAATCAAGTATTAGACTTGGCATGGGTCAACTTAAAAGCATTAGATATATAGATATTTAAATAAATAAAGATAATTAGAGTTATTAAATTAATACTCAATGCTATGTTGGTTTATACATTTGTTATCGTATTTGTCTATTAATGTTAAGACAATTTTTAAATATATATTATAAACTCATCACTACTAATTACTCAAAAAATAAAGAATGATTAAAATATCCAAGAAAATAAAATCCTTAATAAATTAATGAGACTACTTCAAATATCTCTCCAAAATAATTTAATGAGACTATTTATATTCTACTTTTTTACAAGAATAAGAATTGTCATCTTAAATGAGAAATTCGTAGAACAACAAAGTAATTAGCAATCCTCGATAAAGAAATGTTACAAACAATCCTACATGTAAATCATCCACAATATTCTAAAGATCCACTCCTACAAGATATATGCCAATTTATAGACAAAAAGTCATTCACGATATTCTAAAGATCCACTCCTACAAGATATATGCCAATTTGTAGACAAAAAGAATGGCAACTTTGGTATAGCTAATGAAAAAACACATTTTTCTATTTTTTAGAGAAAAAAACCATAATATAGAAAATTAAAGTTTGCAACCAATTTTTTTTTTTTTTTCCCATTCACTTTGTCTACAAATTGACATATATCTTGTAAGAATGTATCTTTAGAACATTGTGGATGATTTTTAAATGTAGGATAGTATGTAACATTTTTACATCCAAAATTGCTAATAACTTTGTTGCTCTAGGAAACTCTCATTTAATATAATAGTCTTACATAAAAAATTTACAGGTTTAAAATCTCTCCTTTCATATCATATGGTTTTTTTTTATTGCTATATTTTATACCAAAAATACCTAACTACAATCACCATCAAATTTAGGCCCTGCCTGCACCACTACACACCCTAACATATTTTATTTTAGTAAGTTAATAAAAGCTTTCTAATTTTTTTTAATATGAAAGAGGATTTTTAGTACTTCAAAAAATATATATACCTTTGTGAACTTATAAAGCTTAATGAGCTTTGACCCTCTTTCCTCCGGGACACATCTTTGTAGATTATTTTTTCTAAAAGTTTGGGATTTGAATTAGCCTTGGAGTGGATTTCTAAGGCAAAGATAAATAAAGATTCAGTAACAAGATAGAGAATAGTGCCTTGCAATCACAAATTCTTGAATCATTAAAAGGGCATAAATGTTGTGTAGTCAAAAAGGTATTGTATATTAGTAAAGTTGAATGGTTCTAAATGAACCACTAGGAATCAAGTCTGCTGAGTGCAAGGCCTCAACATCGTAAGAGATGAGACCAGAATTATGCCCCGGGTGAATTTGGCAAAATGAATACCTCGCAGTCCTTGGCTCTTAACCGAAGAGGTTCAGCTTATGACTCGTGCGCCCATATGGATAATAGTACCAAAATTCCTCTGCCACCTAGGGGGGTGTGCTCAAGTCTTTTGTCCTCCCTCAAGCAAGCCCTCTGCTTGGTCTAGTCATTGTCCCCAGGTTGCTAAAGAGGGTTGGGGGACTCTTTATCATCCCATCCCTTTGCTAAAGAGGGTTGGGGGACTCTTTATCATCCCTTAATTGATCCCTTTGCTTGGGCTAATCTCATCCCAGATTGCCACCTCCATATTTTGGTGTTTTTTCATAGAAGCTTCTTATTATAGGTTATGTTTTAACTTTTGGGGGTTGTGCATACCAACCAACTTTTTCTATTTAACGCCTTCAAATGTACTATACTAAAAAAATTTAAGTAATATGGCATATTTAAGTGTTCCCAATAAAACAAATAGGGAGCATACATTGTAAGTTGAAGCTAAGCCTGGAATATTATAGAGGGAAGCATGGACTTCATAAAGCAGTGTCTTTTTTGATATTGATTAAAGCAGGGAAAGACACGACTGGGGTGTCTCATCCTCATCCCTGAAGGGATTTGAAGACAACAGCTTGGGTACTCCACACTCGCATAAAACAATAATTTTACAATTAAATCTATCTCTATATATTGTATTTGACATGATGAAATAAAAATAAAAAGAATTTTCCTATTGTTAATGAATATTTCAACAAATTTTTATGCTGTCTACTTTTGCCCCAAGTTTTTCCCAATCATATCCAAAGTAATTGAATTCCATTCATTCTTTTGGTTCGCCGAGTCAATTCTGAGTCCAAGTAAGGCAGCCATGGATTATGATCTGATGTGGTACAGCTTGAAAATGGCTTCTAATGTGTTATATACATGGAAATTACTATAGTTAACAGGGATATAAAACTGGCCCTGCCCTTAATGCAGATATTGCGAAAATATAACCTACACTAGATGGCAGCAATTCAACATTCAATATACCCCAGAAGCTTGGAAACAAAAAACACAACTGAATTCGGTTTAGCTCTTTACAACAAGATGTTTAATCCTACACAACAACTATAGAGGTATGAAACTATGATCAATTGATATGCTGAAATAAATTTTCTGTTTTCTTGCATTCTATAAATGAACTTCTTTGAATAGCCAGTAATCTGTATTGGAATTTGAAGTTTCTCGTATAAGTGACGACAAGATTAAACAGTGCTAGAAGCTTATGATATCATTTTCCAAAAATAGAATAAATATGTAAAAATGAAACCACCAAATACATAGAATGCATTTTTGCCTTTTGAAATGCAATTTCAAATACTTAATTCATTAACCATAAAATACAGATAGAATTATATATGGAAAATTAAATGTTGTTTGCTTCCATTTTGCCTCAAAAGCAATTGCAAAGATAAATATGAACCTGTGTAAATTAAACAATATGCCTTACATATTTGGGTTTAACCACTGACTGTATTTGTGAGGTTAAAAAAAGCCAACACATCTAATATAGCACCATAGTATGTGTCTTAGTGCTGTTCATGGGAGTTTGAAAGGGATGCAGGTTTTGTTGAATGGGTCTGGTGATTTCACTCCAAACCTGTATATGATTTAGCCTGAACAATAAAGACGAATTAATACCTTAACATGCTATTTGCATGCAACATAGAAGGATAAGAATTTCTTTTAATTCTCTTCAAGCATTAATAAGTAACACAAACAACAAGAATGAAAAACTGCATTCTATGCAAAGTCAAATCCCCAGACTCTTAAGTTCTTCAAGCGGGCAGAAAACACTACAAAGCATTCATTAAAAAAAAATTAGGAGTAGACAAATAATTATCCCGTATGAGATCCCTTGTCAAAGGAATTTGTCAATTATGACTCCATTGAAGAATTACAACTGCAAAAATTATCACGTCAAGACATTACTAAAAATGTGGCGAGTAGTCTTAAGAATGAGATATTCCATATTTAAACAATGACCGACTATAATACAAACAAATAGCTTTTTCATCTTCATCAAAGCACAACATGAATCGGGATGTTATTAATCCAAATTCAACCTGTGGCAATTGTCAGTTGTAAAGAACTAAAGAAATATGTCGCATGGGATACAAAACAAAGGAACCCAACCTTTCAGATACATCAAAATGTTGTACCCAGGAGATCACAAGGAGAGATCTAAGATTGACACAAACCAATCTGCAGCGGTGGAGTTAATAAAGCTTTGAAACAATAGGAATCTAAATCCAAATTGTTCTAGGGAACATGCCACCAATTATGCTGCAAGGACAATGATGACAATGAATGCTACAGTAGCGAAAATCACCAGCAACAAACAAGTCTGCATGGTCCAACAAACTGAATGTCAGCATATTGTAATTGAACATTGTCTTGGGTTAACAAGAAATAGCGAAGAGGTACAAACCAAACACTTACCAGAGAAGAATTTGATTTCTGAGCTCTAGATGCATGAGCCAATTGAATATTTGCTTGACCAGTTGCAGAATAGGCACCGTTTATGTTAGAGTCAATATCATCTGGTTTGAAAAATCAATAATCATGTTAAGGAACATAACTCGTTATTAAACAAATACCAATTATATACACAAAAATGCACTCTTTACCCATCATAATTCCTTGTTCGTGAACTAGAACTGCAAGATCTTTAAAAATTTCATTTACTTCTCCAATATGCTGCTGAATCTCCTTTATCCCTTGCTCTCGTTCTTCAATAATGGCCTCATTAAACGTAACATCATTTTCTAGCTGAAGAACTTCCTGTCTAAAACATTTCAAAGTCTCATGCATCAAGAAAAGCTTAAAACTTGTCAAGAAATGCATGCATGTTAACATGGAGCTCAAAATAACAGTGCGGTCAAATTGCAGCGCACACAACAGCCTAGCTCATAAACTAAGGTATACATACTAGCACATAATGTATAACATATACATATAGAATGATTCATTAACATTTCACTGTCAAAGGACTTGTTGGCACATTGACCTTCCAATCGAGATTGGGATGGACTTGGCTAGAGCAATTTTGTCATTTCTCAGGTCCCACATTCATCCTTCATTCAGCCAAGCTTCAGCTCATCTCTGCTTCCTTTGGTTCTCTTTTCCCTCTTTTAGCTACTTTAAGCAACCGTGAGATAATGGTTAAAAGAATTTGACAATTATTTTGTCCATGGTCAAATTAGTTGGACTTTTGGAGTTAGTGTTTAGAAAACTGCATGCGCATAAATAAGGTTCTCAGTTCAACATTTCCAAAAGAAGAGGTGAATATTTTTTCCTATACTTTTTTTAAGTCATCAACATATCACACCACATGATCCATGATCAAGATGGAAAAGATATGAAAGAAAAGAAAATTAGAGCTCCTAAAATGGTAATCTTTAGTTATGTACACAATGCCCCATGGGTCTCCTAGGGGGAAAATATTTAGTAAATGCAAATAGCTATTAATTCTTGAAAACTGAAATTATTACTTGGAAGAAGCTAATTGTATACAAAATGCTCAAACTTTTAATCTGAGGGGATTATCTTCATTTTATCGATACTAGGCCTCCAAGAAAGGCTTGAAACCTAAGCCTTCACCCCTGTTATGGTTAGGCATAGACTTGCTAATTGCCACTGCCTTCCTGAAGGATCGTTGGAAATAGCAATCCTCCACTGCAATGACCTTTACATCCTAATCCAATGTTCCTCTAAGTTCTATAATTTAGTCCTCCCACAACAGATGTTTAAATCACAGTGCGTAAGGCTAATATTAATATCCCTCATGAAGAATCAATACAATAACACCCCACTTCTAAGTTTAGGTTCTCATTCATCCTTAGTTGATCTAATAGCCTTTCTAAATTTATGGTGTGGGCTTCTGTAGAATTTATATTTTTTCAGCTTAGAATCTTTGAGATCTTGTTGGAATATGTGAACAAAATGCATGTGCTACACCTATTGACTCCTCCCTCTCCGTCAATGACTCTCCTTGGCTATTCTAAAGGCCCTATTGAATCACTTTCTCTTGTAAATTGTAGCCCTGTTTCTTGAAAACCATTCTCAAATACTTGACCTCTTGTTCCAAATGTTCCCCATCAAAATCCTGTAAGGCCTGGTAGCAACAAGCTTAAGAGTCCCATTTTTTGAGTAAGATGATGGAACAATGGAGAGAGCTTGCATGTAACTAGAGATTGATGGGGATACTTTCCTTATAAAATTGATGTGTCAAGGCACCATCTTGTTGTATCCCCTCTATCGGCAAGGGAGAGATGGAAGATTCAGTGAATGGAATTAAGTCTGCCCTGGTAGAAGTCAATTGTGCTTTTTGAATAGGCATAGAAAAAAATACCTACAGAAAATGTATAATAATGGCCCTTGGTGAGGCTCGCCTGTGTAATTTACCTACCTCCAAACAAAACTTAAAAATCCATTCTGTATAACTCTTGTAAAATACTTTTGACTGCTGCTGAATCAAATAGGATCTGTAAGGAAATTTTGGACTCTCCACTTTTTCTCTGTGAAATATCTTTAAGGGAGTTTTCTTAGGAAAGCTCACTCTTTCATTCATTGCATTTTTCAATTTAGAATAGCATGGATGAAGGATTCCTTCCATGCTCTGGAGTCTGCACAATCAGGTTTCTCACCACATTCATTTCTAAAACTTTTTCATTCTATTACTGATTGCTGGTGTGGTAATATGGGAGAGGATTTTGTGCATTCTCTCTATCCCCCGTTCTGTAAAGTATGAGAAATTTGAGGGGATGGATTGAAGTTTGAATATATATGCTCCATCCTAAGAAATGGACAGCAGGACTCTTTAAGGATAAAGTCTTATGATGTAATCTGCAAGAAGGTTAAAGAGAAGGCAATTTATTTTGGAAAAGTTTAAACCGCAGGCACATTGTGGTCAATATGCCGGTGGTTTATGGTGAGTGCTTTATTTTGACCCTGCTTAGACAATGTTTAGTTGAAAAAAGGATGGAACCACTACTATATTCTACTAGTAGAGGGGAAAATAATTAAAAATGACAAAATCCATTATCATCAAATAAGATATGGAAACTACATGAACCCAAAGAAGCATCAAGAACAATAACAGAGTTCGTCCATGTTGGATATAAGGTTGAACCTAATATCTTTGTGGTTGGATAATATCTCACTACCATATTATTATTAAGTATCGGTCAATGCCTTGATTCTCAGAGGCAGGCTTATTGGTAATGCATGATAAGGTGCTTATATTTGTTGGTCCTGATGAGTTTAATCTATCTGTGACAACTTTTTCATCAGTTTTTTTTAAGGCTTCTAAGGTACCTAACCCTAGGTATCTTTAGCAAGGCAAATAATAAAAGAAAAAGCCAAAGGTAAATTACCTTTCTTGCTGCTTGGAATAAAATTATCTTCTATTTTAAGACATCGTGTAACTGCATTGTGTTCCTATGTTCTTTTAAAACTTTGACATGAAATATTAATTTAGTTTGAAAGCGAAGTTTGTTTCATTCAAGTGATTTTTTTAAGTGATGCATTGGCTCGTAAAAATCTTGATATGCATCAACATTACATGTACATAACCCCACCTATTTTGTGGAATGTACCCTTCCGTGCAAAATATAACTTCTTATTCTTCCTTCCATATTACATAAATTATTCTCGTGTGAATATGTGAAAGCTCAGTTTTGATCCTTGGAAACTCAATTAAATATGTTCACATTTAATGAATTCCCAAGAAGTGTAATTAATCCAGTTACTGCAGAGAAATTGAATTACAAAGTCAATTCTTCAGTAATTTGAGGCATTTCTAACAGAAGAACGGCCTATTTGTTTACACACAGAGCTGTATTTGTCAGGTTGCTAATTCAAATTTGAATTTGGTCATTCATATAATTTTGGGGACTATGGCTGTAGTTACACTTCACACATATCAATCTTATGCACTTCTTTATCGCTATATTTCATCTGCCAGGAATAATTTGTCCAGATTTAATCTCAATCTCGTAACTGCGACCTTGAGAATTTTCTTTTCAAGATATTATGCGCTCTCAGATCACTACCTTCACTACTAATTCAGATATAGGATTTCAATTTTATTGTTCAAACTTCAGGACACATTAATGTTGAAAGAATAACATGAACAAGTTCTGAGATAGTGATTGTGACAGGTTCCCTAGGGCCAAGAGCCACTTGGGATATTCTATTTGCTGAGTCCTTGATTAAAAAAAATGTAATAGTATAACTAGGTTGAATACTTGAATCCTTACTAAAAAATAATGATCTATGGGATGAACTTGAAGCATTGTTAGGAATGGTAACACATTGCATATTTGATACTAATGGTATAAAAAATAACTTACACTAGGGCAAACTTATAAGATAACCATGTCACCATCACTGAAGACTATGACACAAGAATTTGGTGAGATCTACTTGTAGGAACCAAACACTGTTGATCTATGAACAATCCCATCCTTGCATAGGTGCAATTAACATGCATGTAGAGGATAATTACAATTAGGCATCATTTTTCAGCCATGAAGTATGAGGTTTGAGTTAATATTATCAGATATTGTAATTGTAAACATAATATGCAGATAGTAGGCATGATTTGTCCACAGTCCATGAAAATGAATTTTGAGAGCTCATGGATTTGACTGTGTAAGTTGTTTTGCATCAACAATTTGGACCACACTCTGATGATCCAGAAACGTTGATGCAAAAAACTTACACTCAAATCCAGAAGCTCTCAAAATTCAACATCATATGCAGCTAAAGCTGCAAAGGTAGTCTCATCCTTTATCACTATTTAGGCATAGAAAATGTGTATTTCAGGTAGCTAATTGTAGATTTCTTCCAACTCACATTTTAATCAAATATTGCACTGCACACCAACAAAACCTTATTTTGAAGAGGATGCAACTGCTAAAACCCAAAACTTATGCCAATAAATTAATCATATTTTCATCATGAATTAGTATGATGATAAATTTAATAGAAAATCTATAAATGGCATGACAACCAAAAAAGCCACAAAATCTAATTCCGGCACAATTCTTTACATAAATAAAAGGCATAACAGCTGGAAACTGCCGCAAAGCTCTCATTCTAAAACCATTATTTACGTAAGTATAGTAGACTGCAAAGTAAATGAGGCAGAATTTATGATCTTTGGATTTCATTTGACTGGACTAAGTTAATATTCTTTTCTTAAGCGAATATGAGGCCATAAGAACAATAACCTACAGATGCTACAATCAAGGCAAATAAATAGCTGCATTAACACATCCAACAAATGCATATATATTGATTAATAAGCCCCTGGAGAAAAAAATACCTCCTTGACCCTATAGTGAGAGCCTGATCCTCCCTCGATTTGTCTGAGCTTAAGTTCAACTCACTCGCAAAATAGCTGCAAAAAACAATAGGAGAATAAATTTTCAGAAATGTCTTTAGCAGAAATGTATGTGAAAAACTTCTCAATAGGAAAAAGAAGCCCTGCAATCTCAAAGTTTTCTTGAAATGTATCCCATCCCAATGCAAGCATAAAGAGCCAATAAACAAATACTAATTAAATGATATAACACTTAGAATGCTGCTTATAATCACCTTGATGGTAGAACTGCTTGTGGAACAAAAGGTTTATAAGATGTCTCACGTTCAGCTGCAAATCTTTGTGCCTTCTGAAATTCCTTTAAGACAGCCTGAAAATCTTTTGCAAGCTTTGCATCTGTTACCTTCTTGCTAGCCTGTTTCTGGACAAAACATTTTAAAAAGTCAGATATTCAACAACTGCCTTTGATGGACACAGGACCGAAGTAATCAGAATTTAGCACTTAATTCACTCAGAAGTTAAGATAACATCACTTTGTAAAAGCATTTCACTTCAATCGGAATGAGCTCTGCTAGGGTTTGTTGGTTTCACTGATTCTGTTGGGTTTGGACCGTGCTTTGGATGCCTCAGGAGATCTTTATTCATTGGCTTTTACCCTTGATACTAAGTCGGCAGAAATCTTCCCCTCTCCTACGCCCCCCTCCCGCACCCCTTCAATCCTTTAAGGACATGCTGGCTGGATCTTGTCCATCCACACTTGAGAAGGAAACTGATACTGTCATGGCAGTAGGAGGCGAGAAGAAGCTGGATCAACCTACGTGAGGATCTAGTCCTTGCATGGCAGCTTTGGAGGAATCACCAATCATCAATTTTGATGTTTTGAAATTCAGAAAAATGTATCTTCTTTGCATGGTCAAAGTCTGATCTGCAGATTCCTTGGAGCTCATCTTCCTTTGGAAGATTTATATTCTTGGGTGTAGAGGAATTAGAAAACCAAGCGGAAATATGAACTTTTTTTCATGTGATAAGGATATTTCATTGTCATATTTGCCAATGAATCTGATTGAGATAGTCTTCAGCGGAGGCCCTTATTTCTTCTAGAATGGTTTTTTATGAAATGCTGACAAATGGGTTTAAGCCATCAAAGGCAATTCCTTGTACAACACCTATTTGGATATGCATGTATGCTCTTCCTCAAGAGTTCTGGTCCCTTATGTGTTTGTAATGATTGCAAAATCCTTAGGTGTGGTAATTGATATATCCAAGCCATATATCACATTGAATGTGGGAGAAATTGAATGGATTCAGGCTTTAAACTGTATAAGTCTACCTTGAAGATATAGAGGTTGACCTGAATATGGTCACCTAATAAGAGAATGCCTAGCTACCTAGAATATTGTTCAGCCTGTAAAAAGCTAAAGAGGAATTTAGTAAAGATAAAAAATGGTTATATCAAACCAAAAAGGAAGCACACAACTCGGATCAAAAGCCATGAAATCAAGGGCAGCAAGGAAATAGAATACCCAAGAAGGTGGAGAAATAGTAAAATAAACTTAGTTTCAGCGTGGAGAGCTGGAAAAGAATGACAGGATGATAGCAGGGTATGACTTCAAGGGGTATCTAGAAAGGCTCCTTGAGGAACCTGGAGTAAATCCAGAATCTTCTAGACTTAAGAAAGAAAATAAGGACAATTCGCTCCCTAAAGATTCCTTCAAAGGGGAGAAGAACAAGCTAAACTAGAGAAGCACTAGGAGTTCCTAGATGGATATAACTCAAATCAAGAAGACAATTGGAAATCCTTAAAACATAACTGTTCTGAAGAAAAAAGAGGAGACTTCAGCTCAAACAAAGCAGATAATAGACCTAACAAATATGGAACATTTTAAAATGTGGCCCTAGTAGATGTTGCAGCTGGTCACCAATCTCAAATGGAGGATATCTTGGTGGACCAAGAGGTCTAAGGTTTCCTCATGAAGATTCTCTCCTAGAATGGTAGAGGATTAAATTCCCCCTTCAAGAGACAAGTGCTTTGGAGACTCTTGGAGAGACATAATCCAATCCTTGTCTTGCTTCATGAAACCAAGATGGATGATGCTTAGGATGTCCATGCCTTTTCTCTCTTTGAAAAAAAATGGGCCCTGCTCAGTAAAGAGGCCAAAGGCTCATCTAGGGGAGTGGCCATCATCTAGAATCAATGAGAGGTGGAAGTGACTGAGATCTGTGCTTGAAGTTCAAACTCTTGGTTGGGTTGCCAGGCTAAAGGATCTTTTTCTAAGTTTAATTTTCCTGTTAACAATGTTTATGGTCCCCAAGTCAAGCAAGATGAGGTAAGATGTTGCATCCTGATTCAAGAGCATAAAAAAATGTATGAGAGCTCCCAATGGGTTTTTGTTAGGGGATTTCTGTGCCAAACTTGATTCCTCTTAAAACAAGGGGGTACCCTAAATATGAAAAATTGATAGTTCAACATCCTCCTCAAGGACTTTGACCTATGGGATGTCAAACTGCGGCATGGTTTCTTCACCTGGACCAACAGAAGAAAGGGCAAAGACCACATTGCTGCAAGGATCGGCTGAATCTTGGTTTCAACCTCCTGGTTGGACAAGGATATTACACTCAGTTCTGAGGTCCCTACAAAAGATGGTTCAAATCACTGGCCCATCTCTTTGGTTTTTGACTAGGATAAGTTTCCTAGAAGAGTGCTCTTTGAATTAGAGAAAGTGTGGATGGAGAACCTTGATTTGGAGAAGGTTGTTACTAACCCTTGGCTTACCCAAATGACTAAAGTTGGAATTAGAAAGAGAGATTTTTAGCTGAAAATTAAAAACTCTGAAATTTAGGTTTGAGGAATGGAACCACTAAGTTTTTAAGAATTTGTTTTAGGAAAGGATCTCCTTAAGAACAGAATGGCTGGGACTCAAAGAGATCCCTCTGATGTGGTCTTTGACAGCTTGAAGGAAGAACAAATGGAAGTTGCACTCCAACTAGATGATATTTTAGGTGTGACGAGATCTTCTAGAATCAAATGGCTCAAAGAAGATGATTGTAATACTGGGAATTTTCACTTAGCTTGTAAATGGGAAGGCGAGAAAACTAAGTTGCAAAAATTGAAATAGTTGAAAGATGGACTACAAAAAGTCCTGAAACCATTAAGGCCTCTTGGTCTCCTATTGGAAAAAATATGTTTATGGAAGTGAATGGAGATAGGGGGGAGAAACGGGATCCTCTTTTAGATCACATCCTAACTCTTGGAGGTGCCTCAAATAATGTTTCCTTCATGAAGGAAGTTTCTAAAGAAGTAAACGAAGCACTTTTTGCCATGGCAGGTGAGAGAAACCCAAGCCCAATGACCTTTGGGGAGTTGTAGAGGAATCAAAGAATCTGACATCTATCCTAAATAACCTTAATGCTACTTTCCTAATTCTCATTCCAAAAGAAATAGATTTGTAGAAAGCTAAGGACTTCAAACCTGGCTCCTTGTGTACTACTTATTACTGTGCATAAGCTTACATTCAAAAATGATTGCTAACAAACTGAAGGTACTCCTTCCTGCCTTGATATCTAAAGAGCAAGGAGGTTTTGTGAAAGAGAGACAAATTATGAATGGATTTGTTATTGTACATGAGCTCCTACATTCTTTACATGCCTACAGAAAGTTGGAGCTCATTAAATTAGATATAGTTAAAGCCTATGACAAAGTTAATTGGTTGTTCCTAGACAAGGTGCATGAGAAATTTGAATTTGGATTATATTGGAGGACTTGGATTACAAGGTGTTACTCATCTGCTAGTTTTCAAATCTTCATGAATGGCTTTGCAAAAGGCTTTTTCTTCTCTTCCAAAGGTCTTGAAGACCGAGGTGATTCCTCATCTCCATATCTCTTTGGTAGGTATATTGTTTTTCTTAAGAATAGAGGTGGACTCAAAGGGTTGAAAGCTTCGACCCATGGTAAAGAGTTGACACACTAATAGTTTGTTGATGATACTATGCTTTTCTCCTCACCATTTGTTTAGAAGTGAGGATTATAAGGGATATCTTGGGTAACTATGATCAATCTTTAAGATAGAAACTAAACAAAGCAAAATCCAAAATCTTCTTCTTGAATATTAATGGTGGTAAACAAGATTTCCTTTGTAGGCATATCTCCTTTGAAAAAGGTTGTCTCCCAAATTCCTACTTGGGTTTTCCCCTTTTCTTTGGAGGCAATATAAAACACCTTTGAAATCCAATTCTGAATAGCATTTGTAAGAATGTGGAGGATGGAAAGGAAGGTGGATTTCCTCTGTAGGGAGATTGGTGCTTCTTAAGTCAGTTCTCCAAGCTGCCCCTATCTGCTATTTCTCTTTGATGATAGCAACCAAGAGTATAACTATATCTCCAAAATTACCAAATTCATGAGATCATTTCTATAGAAAGGTAGTGGGGACCAATTCAAGTATCCTTTAGTTTCTTGAGAGAAGATTTGCTCTAGTCTTAACAAAGGTAGGTTAGAGCTCAAGGAGATTAGCCTCTTCAATCAGGTGCTTGTGGAAAAAATTGTTTGAAGGTTTGTAATCAGTAACTTAGCATCTTGGTCCAACATTTTGAAGAAGTAACTAATAAAAAACAATTCTATATATGCATTCTACCTTGCAATGACTATTTAGAGGATCGATCATATGGGTAGGAATGAAGATGGCTACAAACCTCAACTTCTGGAAGATTTAGAATGGAAGAAAGACATTTTGGGAAAAACCAATGTGGATCATTAATCACCCTCTCACAAAAAATGCATATTTTCAAATGTTGGCTACCAACCTTAGAGAGAGGTGGGGATCAAAAGTTAAAGGATTACTAGACTGAAAAGGAGGAGTTCCACCTTTGGACGTGCCAAGACTTGAAAGATCATCCCAAACTTACTTGGTATTATTAAAAACTCTTTGTTACAACTATGTATCCTTTTGCAAAACTTTAGGCCTGTCTAGATAATAAAGAGGATTGCTTTGGGTGGAAAAATCACAATACCTAATTTCCCTAAACATTCTCCAAGAACTATGAGACTTGGCTCCAGGAACAATTCCATGGAAGATTTGGCTAGAAAGGAATAATAGGATCTTCAATGTGAAGGAGAAAATACAAGAACAATTATGGGGGTAGGTGGTCATGGCTTGTTCTTTTCAAAACTTGGCTAAGTACAAAGAAGCCAATCCTATAGTTGGAAATCCTTAGGAACTGGCTTGAAATCAGAAAAAAAATTGATGTAAGACTCCCTAAAGCTATGAAGAATTAGCATCCAATTTCCTAGATCCCTCCTAAGGAGAGATGGATTAAACTAAGTTTTCTGGGTGTTGCTAAGATAACGTCAAGACTTGTTTGGCAAGAGCCATCCTTGGGGATCACAAGGATGAGGTTCTAGTTTTTGGCACCTTGTATGCTAGAACAAATTTCTTCAATGTTGTTGAAGCAGAAGGTTTGGTGTTCGGGCTCAAACTTGGCAATAATATTTGTATAAGCAATTTAATAGTTGAAGGAGATTTTCATATAACTATTTCTGGTTTGAAAAGAGGAAATATCCTCAATTGGCATCTTGGAAACCTTCTCTTGGAGACGAAATCCCTTGTTACAAGTTTGAGAAATGTTGCCTTATTCAATCAAGGAGAGAAAAGAACAAAGTGCCCAACTAATTGACCAATCTAAGCCTCGACGGAGGTTTCCATCTTTTCTCTAGAGATGACAGTAGCATCTACATGGTGGAAACTTTTAATGATTTTTCTAAAATCCTTCATACAGATAGAAGTGTTGTTCAAGGTTAATTTTAGAGTTCTTTCTAATTTGAATTTTGATGTTGGGAGACTCTCAAACTCTAGGTTCTTGATTTTTTCTATTTCCAAATTTTCTTGTTCCTATCTCACTTACCATCATACCTCCTTGCTTTTTGGATGTTCCCATCCTTTTACCTTATTCAATTTTACCATGCCATCTATTTCGTTTTTGCCCTCTTTTGTGTTGAGTGAATGGTAATTACCTTGTTTAAGCAAGTCTTATCCTCTTCACAATTGTTTGGGCAATCCCTTTTGGCGCTATTTTAAGCTTTCAGCTAGAGTTTCCACTTGTGTGCTTATTGCTCCTTTTGTCTTCTTTCCTTTTGCGAGGAGTTCCCAATCTCATGTCACTATGGTGTTTCTTTCTTGGCTTTGGCTTGCATGATGTACTTCTTTTGGAATGTCCTGGATGCTTTTAGACACTTCCAATTCAATTTGCGATGCAACTCATCTTATTCCTCTCCTTTTCCTTTGAATCTCAATGCTACCATGGTCATTTCTCCTACTTCCAGCTCTGCTAATAGACAGATTCATCGTATTGGTGGTGGTAGGAATAATCAAAATGCAAGTAATGATAATGTGAATCAGCATACTTCTAGCTAGACATTGGCTGATCATGTGTTTGTTTCTCTTCCAAGACCCCACCCCAAAGGCAAACATAAAGCTAATTCCAAGAGCAATCTCCAAGTGAAAAGCTCAATCTTGCACATGATCATGCTAGAAAGACTAGTGAAGCTCTGTCTAACAGCTGTGTTCTAGTGCAGATTAGAAATCCACAGATGGAGGCCTCTTCCAGTGTCTTCTGTCTTCTCTAGGAAAATAACTCCATTTGATTGAACTTCTTTCAGGAGTCTATGCAAGATAGAACAGCAGCTTCAATTCATGATCTCTTGGGTAACAACAATAATCACCTTTTCCAGCTTCAGCACAAAGCATCACGTAGGAGAAGGTTACTGCCACCTACTCTTGTTGATTGTCAGTCTGTGACCTGGATCTTGGATGTAAATTGTATCTTTAATTAAGCTTCTTTGTAATAATGGCATTTGTGCTCTTTTAATATGATAAATTTTTTGATGTATCAAAAAAGAAAGATGGCATCACTTCAAAATATTATGTAGAATGGTCACACTACATGCAATGTAGAAAGCGTATTGTAATTGCAGCTTAGAAAGACAAGTATAAATACAAATAAGGCAGAAAACCACACTAATGAAGAACATAAATAATAAAAAATGAACTTTCCGATAGTTTTACATATAATGATATATGCAATGGCACTTACTTAGGACAACTTTATAATTGTGCAATATAACCAGTATTAACAATTGATGCAAAAGAGTCAAACAAACAAAACTGGTAACCACTGAAAATAATGCTAGACTCATCACTGAAAACAGGCAAAACCTTTGCATATCAAAAAAACATAACTTACACTAGCTTCTGCATGCAGATCTGCTTCACTGGCTGCTTTAAGTTTTGCAGATGTATCATTCACCAACTGTCCAATATGTTGCCTAGTCTTATGCCTGCCCATCATAGTAAGGCACCATAAAAGACAAGTAGAAATCATAGCAACACTCTATATAAATCTTGTGCAGGATGATAAGAATTTATAAAGTGAATATCAAATCAACCATCTAGGAATTAATTGCAAAGCCACAGCGAAAATATTAGCAGCTTTGAACTTAAAAGGGCAGAAAAATAAAATGCACAAAATGAAATATGTGAAGCTCAATTACATTGCATTCAAATTTGAATTACTTAATATCTGACATAAACAGAGAGGTAAAAGTCATTAAAAGTTCAACACTCATGTTTATATAATGAAGGATTCAAGTTGTTGAAAGAAAGATTCAATGCTTTGCCTTGCTGTTCATTTTTGTGATAAATATAGAATTTTATGGAGTTGAGTCAATAATTCTCAGTCTCCAAGTTTGCTTGAAGGTATTTTCTGTTAGGTTCCTTCTGCTATCTTCGTTAACACATGCCTTGTTATGGTACATAAACCATGAATTCAGTACCCTGCAATTTTAGGTTCTGTAACCTTCAGTACAGTTTGGTGAGCAATGGGCTTGCTAATGCATTTTGTTTCTTAGTCTTCTTTAGTTTTGGATATAATCTACTAGAAAATAGGGGGCATAGAGTGATCTTATTCATTTTGTTGGCACCCATATGAAACTCAATTTTCTTATTATTTGTCAATTTTGTTGTCAACCAATCATTCTTTGTGTGTTACTCAATGTCAATTATAGTCTTACCCTGTTAGGTTGCAAGGTTTTTGTGTCATGGTCTTATTTTTTGATGAATGATTCTTGCAAGTTGATTGAGGTTGCAGTTGTTCCAAGGTGAAAAATGAGGTTATTGTGCAACGATGGCCAAGGAGAACGAAGAAGTACGAAATGGCTATAGCATGAAGGCTTTCAAATGATGTGGTGACATCAAGATAATTCTCCAACCAAACCTCTGTCTAACACTCAAAAACAAGGGTGGCACACATCTTCTATGGCCAAACCACCAAATAATCCCACCAAGCACCAAAAATTGGCAAATCCTAAAGTAATTGTGCCAAAGGTTAAGTGAAAAACTCTTAAGAAATGCTGGGGGCATGTGTTAGGTGGCTAAATCATGAGTAAATCATGCCAAAAGTCATGAAACAGGGCAGAAACAGATTCGGCACACTTTTGCAGTGGTTAGACAGATAGTAATGTGTGCCTATAACATCAGAAAATTGGCAAAGACTTAAGTAAAAAGCACCAGATGTTGTGATGATTTCAAGTTAAAAATGTGGTGCACCTTTTAGTGGGTTTAGCCACCTCTTTTTGGTGCCTAAGTTTTTAAATCATAGCAAAAGCTTAAGTGATGAGGACCCAAGGCTAAATCAAAAAATTTCAAGAAAGAGAAATGCACTCATTCATAGGTTAAACCATAGTTCGCAGACCCGGCGAGTACTCGCCAAATCCATGAGCACTCGCAGTTTCAAAACCCAGGCGAGTGACTCGCAGGTTAACTCGCGGGTAAAACTCACCATAAACTTGCAAAAACTTGCCGGAGACTTGCTTTTTTGGCTTTCTTAGGCATTGTTTTTTTCCTTTTAAAAAATTATGAAAATGGTGTGTGCCATGAAGATTTGTATGGTTTTAAAGGTCTTCATTTGGGCTTGGTAGCCCGGGGCGCTGCCCCTCGACCCCGCTGGGGGCACTGCCCCTCAACCCTGCTGGGTGTATTGCCCCCAAACCCCCACCAAACTTATTTGATTAATTTTGTAGCTATATTTTGTGTAAAATTTATCTTTTTAAAAAAAATTTAAGTGTTTTTTTAAGGTGCCGATTTTTTGCCAAGTACTCTCTGAGTCCGAGTTGGCGAACTATGGGTTAAACCCATAGAAGAGTATGCCTAACTCACTAAACAGAGGCAATAAGTAGAAAAGAATGCACTCAGGCTCTAATTGCATCTTTCAAGGTCTTTGAAAATCTGAAAAAAGTGACAGAAGTCAAGTGATCTGTGCCAAAACATCAAACAGAGCAAGTGTTGGAATTCACACACATATTTCAAGTGGCAAGGCCATATGTAATGTCCACAGGGAAGAAAAAAGGATGATGAATGAGTAAGTTACTAAGTTATGTGCGCCAAGGTCTGAATCAGCAATGATTAAGTTTGGGCATGAATGTCTAATGACTTGGCCATCTCCAAGCTCCTGTAGCATGTTTTGTTGCTGGTTCAGCCATCAGTAACTTCCTCCCATGTTTTAAAGTCGGCAAACACATCCAAAATCTCTGCCCAAGAGCTAGGCACACATGTGACAGGGTTTAGCCACTGTTTATCTCTGCCAAAGTGTCTACTACATGCAAAAGTGTGCCTGGTTTTAACAGGGAAGTTTTCATGTGTGTCAAGGCTACTGTTTAGGGCCTGCTTCAGTCATAACAGTACAGGGAGTTTCAGTCTCTACTGCCATTCCCCTCTGCTGTTCTGCCTCTTCAAACTTCCTAGGGTTTAGTCATTATTTCAGCATGTTTTCAATCCCTGATAACCATGGATTTTTTAATACAGTGGTAGTTTGGATACCTTCTTCATTGCAGATTTCATGGTGGCTTCCATAATTTGTTGCTAATTTCATCAAGTCTCAAGTTAGGGTTTTAGAATTCTTCAGAAGACACGATGGATTGCAGTAGAGAAATTGTTTCAAACTTCCAAATGGACATTCATTTGCAAGTTACTATTTTTAGCAGTAATCATATCTGGCTACAATTATTCTCAATCTTTTATTCCAAGCAGGTGGATAAGGATATATTTCAGGCAGTTTTAGTTAAGTTGTATTTTATTAGCTGTTTTAGTACAGGTTTGCTTTAAAAATTGTTTCTTTCTGTTTTCCTACAGGTCTTGGATAGGTTTTCCTTTATGCAGTTCTTTTTGGGATATTTAATTAAGATTCTTAAATCCCTCAAAGTTGTTTATTGTAACTTATAAATAGATTCTTTGAGCACATAAACTCTTAGTAAGAGTTGACACTAGGCTTATGCTACAAAAATTGTTATTCATCTAAGGAAGGTGAAACTTATGTTTGTAATTTCATCAAATAAATTGAAATGAGATTGTATTGAGTCAACCTTTGTATAGACAATATTTGTTTGTTTGAATTGTAGATTTGAATGCAGTTTAGTTGTTTATTTTTTGAAATTATGTGTTGTTATTTTTTCAATCTTGTTTGTAGCAGAATACTAGTCTTTAATTTAGCTAGTCGGAAGTTGTGGTGTTTGTTTGTGTTTAGATAGTTTATCCTCTTCAATACCTGAAAATCTCATCTGTAGGGCTTGACTGTTAATAGTCTAGCACATGTATCTAAGTCAAAAAAACAGGCACTTAATTATTTATTTCATGCAAACCCCTTCAGTAAAATCTTATATAGTGTGTATATCTGTAAATTCTGTCTATAGATTTAGTCTAGGGTAAGTTTTAGGTTTAATTAGATATTAGGGAGCTTCCCCTCATAATTTGAAGAAACATTCTACCATACACTGTTCCGTTTTGTGTCACCTCGCAAGAGAAATTAAAATGCTAACATATTTCTAGTTCAATATTCTCTAATCTAAGAGAGAAAGAAATTTAGTCTGAAACTGCTTGAATAATCAGTTCACCAATCATACAGATTCAACGTCTTAGATGAGCATGGAGATTTTCAGGCTTATGTCAATAGAGACTCCTTAAGCCAGTGAATGCATCTACATGTTTTATTGGTTTTGAGCTGTTAAGGTTCAGGGTTCAAAAGCTCACCCACATTTATAAGACCGAGCATTTGGAGAGAAAATTCTCCAGCGGAAAATGTCCAGAAGTTGCACGATGACAAACAATCCTGGTGACCCAGGTACTACACCTAATTGCAGGAAGAAACACCCCAACTCTGCCAACGCATGGCTTTTGTCCTACCCACTTGGCCAATGGCTCAACATGATACCTCCCAGGCCACCTACAACCAGCAGCTTATATTTTAAACCATGCTTACACTGCTGGGTACTGCCTTATTTTGTTTTGTTAATTCTCCCTTATGATTTTGTAGGCTAATTTAATTGGAGATGTTTTTATAAAAGATTAGAAAGTTATGTTCCCGGTTGGTGACCGTGAAATCGTGTTAATCGTCAGTGGAATCCATGTTCAATTATGTTTAATGAAAGGCTCAGCCGTCAGATGCCCTCCACAGAAATGAAATTTCGATCCGTGCAAGGTCCAAGTTTGAATCTAGAAACAAAAAGCGGAAATAGAAACAACTTACAATTTCTCCCTTAGCTCAGGAGAATCCTTCGGTGTGCCCAAGGTATTGGCAAGCCGCTGAAAGGTTGAAACCGCTGTATTGACCTGGAAAACTCCTGCTGCCACGGCCTGCGAGAAATCTTGCTTCCCATTAGCGGCCTCTTTCCTAATGGGTAATAACCGTCCTGCTTCTAAATCCTGAAAGCTCATTTTCCCGCAGTGCAAAGAACCCTACACAACAACAATTCTTCCACAGCTGCCCAGGACTATTTCAATTTAAAAAGACAAACAGTTTCATATTCTATCATCCAATTCCGCTGCTACCAATTTGCGTTGACGTATAATTCAGATGCAGAAATCACACTCAGAAAGGCTGAATTGACTTTATTTAAATCTATAGGAGATTCGATCCTACAATAGAATTGGGGAGAATGTTGATCCTATCATTATCATACAATAGTGGCAAAATTTAGCACGAAGTATACATCTCGGGGAGAGGCCATCTAAGTTATTGAAGAGGCGACGGGTTTCTCATGGGGCACGTTGTTTTAACGTTTTCTCTAAATTTTGTGCTTGAGCATTTTGTTCATAAATTTGGTTTCTTATCGGCGAAGCAAGGAATACTTCTTCTCTTGTTGTGTAGCCATCTCACCATCCAAAACCATGGCGTGTCACATGCTTTGTTTCGTGGTTGGTTAGTCAAAGCAGAGACGAGACCCATAAACCAACACAACAGCAGCATTAACTTACAGTCCACTCTGAGTAGGTGAAGAGCGAATGGTCATGCCATGAATAGAAAAACTTACTGTTCACGGGGTCCAAGAGTTCGTGTATAGTAAACCTTATTTTATCATCTTTGAATAAGTCTTGTAGCGAAGTAGCCACTAAAGTATACTTGGTCCAAGTATTTTAAAGTGCTTCTCAAATTCAACTCTTTCTAGTGTGTAAAAGATACAAACTCTTTCCTCTCATTTTTCTTTAGGTTTTTTTTCATCTATGTGTTTCACATTGAAGATGGTGTGAGCTAGTCCACAATTGAACTATAAGAATATTCACTCTCCGAGATATATTTGCTACTATGTATGCCTTTTGTTGATGGTCATAAGTGGGGTTAAATTCATTAAGATAATGTTTCTATTTCCTTGATGGTTTTTCCCACATACACTTGTGAAATTATCTATAACAAAGGCTTTTATTTATTTGTTATCATTTGGACACACACTTAGGTGAATGCTCCATTTGCTCATCCACTTGATGTTTTGTTTCATCTAAGACTTATTTGTCTCTATCAAGACTTCTTTGATGACAACCTTAGGCCATCTATATGTCTCCATTTGTTCAACTCTTTTGAGATAACTTAGAAGACACACCATAGCAATGACCTCAATAGGGAAGGTACCCATTTTAGTAAGAAGAATCTCAAAGGGACTAAGTTTTGAGTTTGAATATATTTGTGATCTTGTGTTTTTGAATCCTATATATATGCTCTCATTTCACCACTAAAGTGTTGCTACCCTATAATTCACATATGTAAAGTATCACTGAAATAATTAAAAGCCCAAAAAAAATTAGTGTAGTTTCTCAATCCCATAACTTTGCTTCCCTACTTTTGTTTTGCAAAGCATATAGCACTCTCCACCCTCCCAAATTTCTCTTCCTTCTTCAAGTATTCCAATTGAGCTTGTTGATCAAGTCAATGCCAAGATATTTGTACTATGTTACTTCCTCTAAGATATTCCCTTCAAAATAAAAGTTGAGTTGCTTTTTTCTCCCTTGTATTGGAGAAGATCATGATTTTCATCTTGCTAATGTTGACTTGCATACCTACCTTCTTGCAAAATTTCTCTAGGGAATATAAATGTTCTTGTAGCCCTTGCATGGATCTAGCAATCGAGATGAGATTGTTGACATAGAAGAGAAGTCTTACAACATACTCTCCCCAAATAACACCATTCCCTCTTTACATATTTAGCCATTCTTCTAGTTTGTTATTGTAAAGACCAGAAAGTGTAGGGGAAAGAGGACACCTTGTTTGACATATGTATCACTTCTAAAACTTCTATAAAGGCTTCCTTGAGTTTTGATTATTACTAAAACTTCCTCATAAAGTTGAAGAACAACCCCTCTATATTGCTCTAGGATACCAAGATCTTTCATTCTACACCATAATTTACTTCTAGGAACCTGTCAAAAGTTGTCTTGAAGTCAACAAAACAACAATAGGCCTCCTCTTTACCATCCCAAACTTTTGTTACAAGTATGAGCAGTTGGTGTTGTCATTGATGTCAACAAGCTTGGACAAAGGGTGAGATTGTTGCAAGTATGAGCAGTTGGTGTTGTCATTGATGTCAACAAGTTTGTGTTGTCATTAGTGTCAATTGTATGAGAAGAAGATTGTTGCAAGAGAATGTGTTGTCTGTGTTGTTGCATTAATGATGCTTTGATTAGTTGCATTATGTTGTCATTAGTAAGCTACTGGTGTCAACTTCTAATGTTGCTTTGATAATCTATTGTCTATGGTTGAAGAAGTGATGATGAGGATGTGTTCTCGGTGCTTGGTTTCCAAATGCTTTTGAGAAAATTTGATAAAAAGAGGAAATAGTGAGTTGCAGTGTGTTATGGGTTGAAGAGTAGGGTTCTGGTGTTGCTCTACATTTCTTCTAGGTTGAAGATTTGCATGTGTTTCGGATATGTTTATAAGAGGTGTTGTATCCATAATTTGGTGTGTTGGATCATTGTACAGAAGAATTTGTGTTCACCAATGTGTGAATTGTGTATTGCAAAGGTGTCTAGGAGAAATGTTTTTGCTCTGTGTCTCTTCGTAGTTTGGTTTTAGGTCTTGTGGATTTGGAGGTGTGTTGATGTTGGGATTAAGGTGTCTCAACCTTAGAGTCCTAACATTGATTTAATTTGATGCAATTTAATGTATTTATTTATATAATTTAAATTTCTATGGTGTCATGTCACTAATTGGGACCCACCGCCTAGGTGGCATCCCCATTGGATGTGATTGGATGGCACATCATCATCCCAAGTGGACATAGGCATCAAACCTTGGAATCTATGGCATCTTACTGATTTTATGGCACGTCATAAGCATCTTTGAATTCATGGAGAAAGTTGGCGCCCAAGTTGGGTTATGACAAAATGTAAGAGAATCAACTATTTTTAGCCAGTTATGGCAGATTCTCTTACAACTGTAAGTGTTGTCATCTATGACAAATTCTATGATAGTTGTAAGATGTGTAAGGCATCTATCATAAGCTATTTTTAGCATATTCTAGGAATCCAAGCTTGGGAGAAGACTATATACATGTTTGACAAGTGTAAGGGGTGTAAGGGAATATTGAACATGTGTCCAAATGCATGTCTAAGGCGTTCAAAGTTGTGCCTTTTAGATTTGGATGCCCCTCACCTTCTAGATGCTTCTTGAAGCTTGTAACACTCTATTTATTGAGTGCCTTGAGTTGTAGAATGCATAGTTTGTTTGCAGGTAACAAAGTGTTTTCGATATCACTCTAGAACAGGTGTTCATGTTGAAGCACTTGTGTAGAAGCTTTGTACTTGGAGAAACATTGTAATCACTATTTGATATAATAGAGAAGTACTATGCTTTTGGAGGGTGGTGTTTTTTACTCGAAATGGTTTTCCTCAAGGTATATTTGGTGTCACTATTTTTGTGCATTGTCGTTATTTTATTTCCATTAATCTTTAAGTACTTCTCTAGTTGCAACTGTTAAGGTGTTAAAAAAAAAAAAAATTGTAACTCTCTCTTGATTAGATTAGTGTAGGAAGTTGTTTCTGCTCACCAAGCTTCCTTTCAGTTGGTATCAGAGCTTGGCCAGCCTTGGTTCCTTTGTTAGGTAGAAGGTTTTTTTGAGCTAATCTTTGTTTTAGTGAGAGTTTTGCAAAAGAGTGTATTATGTGACCTTCTTGTAGGAAAGAGATGGCAGGCACATCTGGGAGGATTGAGATGGAAAAATTTAATGGTGGTAATTTTGAGTTGTGGAAGCTCAAAATGGAAGACATGTTAGTAGACCAATACTTATGGCTTGCAATTTCTGGAACCAAACCTCCAGGCATGAAACAAGAGGATTGGGAGCTCATGGATAGGAAATCCAAGGGTCTTATTAGACTTTGTTTGGTTGATTCCATCCTCCTGAATGTCCATGAAGAGAAAACTTCTTCTCTATGGAAGAAACTTGGTGATGTCTACCAGGCTAAGTCCTTGGTAAACAAGCTTTTCCTGAGAAAGAAGATGTATTCTCTGAAAATGTAAGATGGAGGGTCCATAGCAAATCATCTAAATGAATTTAATATGTTGGTTGCACAACTGGGTTCTATTGGAGACAAAGTAGATGAACAAGACCATTGCATGCTCCTTTTGTGTTTATTATCAGACTCTTGGGATCACCTAGTAATGGCTATTGGAAGCACTACTTCCACCTTCAAGATGGATGAGGTTGTTGCCTCATTACTATCTGAGGAGATGTGAAGGAAGTCTTTTGAGATGGCTAAGGAGGCCCTTGTAGTTTGTGGCAGACCAAAAGAGAGAAGCAAAAAGAAAGACAAGAAATCTAAGTCAAAGTCTTCAGGGAGATCAAAGTCTCCTAGTAAGAAGTCCAAGGAAAAATGTTCGAATTGTGGTGAAGTTGGTCACATTCAGAAAGATTGCAAGAAGGAGAAGAAGAATAAAAACAAGTCTTTCTCTGATTCTGAATCTGAGAAATCATCCCAAGATGATGGAGAAGCATTTATTGCAGCCTTGGTAGCCCATGCATCAAATGATGTGTGGTTGATAGATTCAGGTGCATCCTTTCACATGACTTCTCACAAAGATTGGTTCTTGAAGTATGAGGAGTTCAATGGTGGAGAGGTGTACCTAGGTGATGACTCTCACCTGAAGATTGTTGGTCGTGGAAGAGTCAAAAGCAGATTTCCTAATGGAAGAGTGAAAGGGATTGATGGTGTCTTGCATATCCCAAGTTTGGCACAAAACCTATTTTATGTAAATAAACTGAATGATTCGAGAGTGCAAGTTGTTTTCTCTAGTGGAGGATGCAAGATGACAAGAGGAGCAATGGTGTTGGCTAAGGAAGTTCATAGTGGTACTTTGTTTCATCTTGATGCATGCAATGTATAGTGCAATAGTTCTTCTGATGTACCGAAGAAGAGACATTTGGATTCTTCATCCTCACCATCTGATTGTGCAGAGAAGAAGCATGTTGCAGCTACATTCAATGGTCATGCATTTTGGGTACCTAAAGGTGCTCATTCCATGGAAATGAAGCTTCCTACAAAGAAGACAATGTTATGGCACCAACGACTTGGTCACATTGGTGAGAAGGGTCTTAGAACCCTGAAGAATAAGAGCCTTGTTGAAGGCCTTGATGATTGTAATCTTGAGTTTGACTTTTGTGAACATTGTGTATATGGAAAACAACACCGTGTTTCTTTTTACCCTAGTTCTCACAAGTCTTTTGTGGTCTTGGATTATGTACATTTAGATGTTTTTGGTCTTGTAAATGTTCCTTCATTATCAAAATCTATATATTTTGTTTATTTCATAGATGATTACAGTAGAAGGGCATTTGTTTATTTCCTCATAAGTAAAGCTGAATTCTTTAGTCGGTTTAAGGAGTTTAAGGCCTTGGTAGAAAATCAAACTATCAAAAAAATTAAGTGTTTGAGGACTAATAATGGAGGTGAGTTTTGTTTCGCAGAGTTTGACAAGTTTTATAAAGAGCATGGGATTGAGAGACACAAGACAACTCCCTACACTCCACAGCAAAATAGAGTTGCAGAGAGGATGAACAGAACGTTGATGGAGAGAGCTAGGAGTATGTTGAGTGGTTCTAGCCTTGAACAAAAATTTTGGGTTGAAGCTATAGCCATTGCATGTTATTTGATCAATAGATCTCCTACATTAGCACTTGTTGGAAAGACACCCATGGAGGCATGGTCTAGTAAAAAGCCTTTGATGAGACATCTCAGAGTATTTGGTTGCAAAGCTTACGCTCATATTTTGATTGAGAAGAGGTCTAAGTTGGAGAACAAGGTTGTTAAGTGTATCTTTATCGGCTATGGTGTCAATGTGAAAGGGTACAAGCTTTGGGATCCAGAAGCATACAAGGTTCTCTACAACAAAAGTGTGGTCTTCAAAGAGATGAAACCTTCCTCTGTTGAGCTGCAACCAGAAAAAGAGGAGAAACAAAAGAAGGAGGTGGTTCAGATTCCACCTACTCCGAAGAAAGAAGAACCAAGTACTCCTATTGGACCTGATGATGAGGATATTTCAAGTAGCTCTGAAAGTTCTGAAGAAGAAGGAGAACTTCAACTTTAGCCTTTGAGGAGGTCTACACGAATTAGGCAGCAATCGAAAAGGTTTGGTTATTCATTATTGGATTTCAGTTGCATATTTTCCTTGATTACTAATACTGATGAGCCTAGGATGGTTAGAAATGCATTGGGTATGAGAGATTCAAATTCTTGGATATAAGCCATGGACAAGGAGATTACTTCATTAAAGAAAAACAAGACTTGGGATTCAATACCTTTGCATGTTGGACATAAACCTGTTGGTTGTAAATGGGTTTTCAAGAAAAAGTGTGGTCTTGATGGCAGTATTGAGAAGTACAAGGCACAGTTGGTCGCTAAGCCTAGGTATTCCCAGGAGGATGGAATTGATTATAGGGAGATATTCTCTCCTATAGCAAAGCTGACATTTGTCTGGCTTTTGTTGTCACTTGCAGCTGCATATGACTTAGAAGTGGAATAGATGGATGTGAAGATAGTGTTCCTTCATGGTGATTTGGAGGAAGAGATTTATGTCACAACTAGAGCATTTTATTTAAAAAGGTAAAGAAAATTTGTTTTGCAAATTGAAGAAGTCTCTTTATGGTTTGAAATAGTCTCCTAGAATGTGGTATCAAAATTTTTATACCTATATGTTGTCATTGGGTTTTCAGAGATCTAAATCTAACCATTGTGTATACTTTAAAACTGATAATGGTCGCATTCTCATTATTGTTCTATACGTAGATGATATGTTGTTTATTGGGAATGTTAAAAGTATGATTTCAGATTTGAAGTTTTAATTGTCAGCATAGTTTGAGATGAAAGACCTAGGTGCAGCTAAGTACATTCTAGGAATGGAGATCATGAGAGATAGAGCTAATAGAAAGATTTGGTTAAGTCAGAGCAAGTATGTGAACTCCGTGTTGGAGAGATTCAACATGGTAGATTGCAAACAATTAGTTGTTCCTGTGATGCAAGGAACCAAGGTTTCTATGAATGATTGTCCAAAATCTCCTATTAAGATGGAGGACATGGCCAAAGTACCATATGCGAATACAATTGGTAGTCTGATGTATGTGATGATGTGTACGAGACTAGACATTACCCAAGTAATGGGATTTCGTAGTCGTTTCATGGCTAATCCTAGACAGGTGCATTGGGGTCTGTTATTAAGAGAGTGTTCAGATATTTATAGGGTACTTCTGAGTATGCCTTGTGTTTTCATGGTTATTCTACTGGACCTCAGCATTTTGTGATCATTCGAGGATATGTGAATTCAAATTGCGAAGGTGACATTAACAATAGAATATCCACTAGTGGTTATGTGTTAATGATGTTTGGTGGTGTTATCAGTTGGATGAGTAAGTGGCAGGTTGTAGTCGCGTTGTCCACAACAAAGGTAGAGTATATGGCAGCCACTTATGCATGTAAGGAAGCCATTTGGCTTAAGATATTTTGTTCTGATATTGGTTTAGATGCATGACAAATTATTGCTTTTTGTGATAGTCAAAGTGTGATTTTCCTAGCAAAGAATCCTACTTTCCATGCCAGAACAAAGCACATAGATTTTCAGTATCATTTTGTTCGTGATATGGTAGAAGATGGAAAGGTGAACTTGGAGAAGGTTGAAACTTTGGTGAATGTTGTAGATGCACTAACAAAACCAGTGAACATAGAGAAGTTCATATGGTGTTCTAATTCCATGGGCCTTGGGGTCCTAAGCAAATGATTCAGTATGACTCTTGGCAGGTCTTTGACAAGTGGGAGAAATTTGGGATTAAGGTGTCTCAACCTTAGAGTCCTAACAATGATTTAATTTGATGTAATTTAATGTATTTATTTATATAATTTAAATTCCTATGGTGTAATGTCACTAATTGGGACCCACCGACTGGGTGGCATCCCCGTTGGATCTGACTGGATGATACATCATCATCCCAAGTGGACATAGGTGTCCCACCTTGGAATCTATGAAATCTTACAAATTCTAAGATTCATCATAAGGCATCTTTGAATGCATGGAGAAAGTTGGCACCCAAGTTAGGTTATGACAAAATGTAAGAGAACTAGCTATTTTTAGCCAGTTATGGCAGATTCTCTTACAACTGTAAGTGTTGTCAGCTATGACAGATTCTATGACAAGTTGTAAGATGTGTAAGGCATCTGTTATAAGTTATTTTTAGTATATTCTAGGCATCCAAGCTTGGAAGAAGACTATGCATGTTTGACAAGTGTAAGGGGTGTAAGGAAATATTGAACATGTGTCCAAATGCATTTCTAAGGCGTTGAAAGTTGTGCCTTTTGGATTTGGATGCCACTCACCTTCTAGATGCTTCTTGAAGCTTGTAACACTCTATTTATTGAGTGCCTTGAGTTGTAGAATGCATAGTTTATTTGCAGGTAATGAAGTGTTGTTGATATCACTCCAGAACAGATGTTCGTGTTGAAGCACTTATGTAGAAGCTTTGTACTTGGAGAAACATTGTAATCACTATTGATATAATAGAGAAGTATCGTGCTTTTGGATGGTGGGGTTTTTTACCCGAAAGGGTTTTCCCCACAGTATATTTGGTGTCATTGTTTTTGTGCATTGTTGCTATTCTATTTCCATTAATAATTATGTGCTTCTCTAGTTGCAACTGTTAAAGGTGTTAAAAAGAAAAAAAATTGTAACTATCTCCTGATTAGATCAGTGTAGGAAGTTGTTTCCGCTCACTTGGCTTCCTTTCAGTTGACAGTGTTGGTATCTTTCTTCAGTCAAAGTTGTTTGAGGTTTGGTGCTTTGGAAATCGGTTTCTTAAGTTACAGTGTATGGAAAAGTTGTTTGAGTGTACTAGGTGTATACATTCCTCAGGTGAAAGTTGTTGCAAAAGAGTTTGTTGGATTTCAAAGTATTTATGGAATATTCCAGATTGTGTTCAGATGACATTTGTTGTCTGTGATTTGTTTTTGGATCAAAGGAAGCATGTACTTAAAATTTTAATGATGTTTACATGGGTAACAAACAACCTGGGTGTTTACACTACTTGCAAATTTTTTGGAAGCATGGTGTGGCATGTATGAGTGGATTTAGGTCCTAGCTAAGGTGTTTTTTGGTTTTCATTCATTCCTTTCCATCGTAGGAATGTTTTGATGTCAACCTAATTTGAAATTGCATGGTTGATGTGCATAGCCAACCTTGAAGAATGCTTTCAAGGTTGAAGATGATGGAAATATGAGTTGAGTTGTTGAGGGATGCGAAGAGAGATGAGTATGATGCGAATTGTAGAGTGTTAGAGTGCGAATTTAGGAAGTGAAGTGTGAGCTTTCATGTGTTAGATTGTTGGATGCAGTGAACAAAAGGTGTCTACAATTCTATAGAGAGAATGTGAAGGTGTTGGTGATATTGTGGTGGATTTCTTCTATTGCTTTGAGATGGATTTCTCATTGTAATACGCTTCTCTATCTTCTTTTCTATTCTGGCAGTGAGCCTTTCTTTCTCTTGGGTAGTGATCCCTATGACAGTGAGCCCTATTGTATTCAGTGTTGATATTACTTAAAGGCTCCTGATTTTGATAGGTTCCCTTGTGAATCTTACAATTCCTTTTGGGATATTGTGGGAGATGACCTTCATGTTGGAAGTTTGGAGATGTTGGAAACTTGAGTTGTTTGTGAGTTGTTTAGGTGTTGTCATTGATTTCAACCCCTTGTATGAGGAAAGTGTTGGAATTTTGTTGTTGGTGTTGATCATGTCGACCCTTAGCATTGGATTTGTTGAAAGTCTGGAGTTGTTGCTAGTGTTGTAATTTATAGAGGTTATTAGTCTAAATTGTGTTTAAGGAGATTGTTGTAGTGTTGTAGACATTGTAGATGTGTTGCAAATATGTTAGTAATGTTGTTGATGAAGTTGGTTCACTTGGTTTCCAAGTGCTTTTGAGAGAATTTGAATAAAAGAGAGTTCAGTGTGACAAAGTGGTGTTCAGTGTGTTGCTCTGCATTTCTTCATGCTTGAAGATATGCTCATGCAATTTGGATGTGATGATCAGAGGTGTCATATCTAGAGTTTCAACTTATGGATCATACTATAGTGGAATATGTATTTGATAATATGTCTATCTGATAAATAGGGTATCTGGGAGAAATGAGATTGCATCGCATTTCTCTACAATGAAGTTTCTGATGTTGCGGATCTGGGAAGGTGCTTATAATTTTTGTATCTACCTTCCCTTGAAGTTTCATGTGTTGAGTTGTTTTGCAAAGTTTTCTGGTATGTTGGATGTTTGTGTCAGTGTGTCTAGTTGCACAAAATGAAGGTGTTCTTAAGTTTCAGATGGTTGCAGTAGTTATGTAGAATATTTTGATAATGATAGAATATTCCAAGATGCTATATAGATGTTGTGGAGTGTCATTGTGTGGTCTACAAGATGTTTTCAGACCTTGAGAGGTGTGTTTGGAGTCTCTTGTTAGTGTTAGTGCAAGTTTGGCCAACCTAGTGTGCTAGTGCTAATTACAGAGGATAATTGTTGGTTGAGGAAGTGTTGAGAAGTGTGTTTATGTAGATTTGGGTCCCAATTAAGTATTGGCATGGTTTGGCTTCACTTATTTATATGGTGGAAGTTTTTGGTGTCAGCCTATTTTGGTGTTGCATGGTTGAGGTGTATATGTTTCATTAAGGCTGACCTAATTGAGATTGTTTTAGGTCGCACAGGGTATAAATGCAAGAAGAATTGTTGTATGGATGTAGTGTGAAGAGCGTGTAATGCGAAAGATGCAAATGTGATCAAGTGTGTTGATATGAGTGTGAGCCTTAATGCTTATAAATTCCTAATGTAGTGAGCAAAAGGTGTCTACATTTCAGTCTATTTGATGATTTTTTTTTTGCTTAAGTTGAATTGTACCTTCAACGTATCAAAGATACATTGCTAACAGTTCAAATTGGTAATGAGCCACCCCTTTTTCTATTCTTATTTCTTTTGGATAGTAAGTCCTTTTGTAGTGAGTCATCGACAATGAGCCTGTCTTTATCTTTCTAGGTGGTGAGCCTTATTGTATTCAGTGTTGCAATTCATATATTAGTGAGTTAATCCTCGCTGTGGTTTTTCCTTTCTTGGGTTTTCCACATAAATCTAGTGTTCTTATGTGTTTGATGTGTATACATTACTACTTTACATGTTTACATTTTGTTAATGCATGTTAAGGGTTTAATGGTGGATAAGGGTTTAAGAACAAATGTAGATTTGAATGTTAATGAGGGTTTTTGATGTTTTAAAAGTATACAATTGATTCACCCCCACTCAGTTGTCCTATGCATCTAACAATTGGTATCAAACTTGTGGTTACCAGGAAGAAGCTTAACTGCTTAAGGCAGATCCAAATGGTGCACAGGAAAGGTGTCAATGCTCCCTTATTCGTTGGAATAAATTTTACCTACTAGAAGGCTAGGATGGAGTCCTTGGTTTCTCTTAGATTTGGTGTTTGGAAGTCTATTGAAAGAGGTTATACTATTCCTGCAAATGAACCATCAATTGATGATGAGATTAAGGCATACGAGAACAATAGCAAAGCAAGGAATGCAATCCTGAGTGATCTTACTGATTAAGATTTTGTGAAGGTTATGAGCTACAATTTTGCTAAAGATATTTGGAAAAAGTTGGAAGGAATCTATGAAGGAGATGACAAGGTAAAAAAAATGAAGATGCAGATCTACAAAGCCAAACTGGAAACCCTAAGGATGTTGAAGATGAAGATATTACTTCCTACATGCTCAGAGTTGATGTTGTTAATGTCATCAATGGTCTTGGTGGAAAGCTGGATGAAAGCGAAGTGGTGAAAAGGTATTAAGAACTCTACCTAAAGCTTATAGTCATAAAGTTTCTGCTATTGAGGAAGCTCATAATTTGGATAATTATTCTAGAGATCAAATGTTTGGTTCCTTAACTTCTTTTGAAATGAGAGAGTTTGGTCAAGATGCTACAAACAAAGAAACTGCTTTTAAAGTATGCAAAGTGGAAAAGGATGATGGATCAAATTCACATGATCTTGATGAGGTGGAAGAAAAATTTGTTAGGAGATTGAAAAAGGGTACTGGAAAGTACAAAGGTAAGCTACCTTTCAAATGTTCCAATTGTGGAAAAATAGGTCATTATGTATCTAAATATCCAATCAAAGTTACTAATGACAAGCAAAAGGATCATAAGGGTAAATTTTTCAAGAAGAGTTATTATATTGAGAAGGATAATGGTGTATTTGATGATGAAGAATTAGATTATCTAAATGAAGTAAGTGATGAATTCTTGTTAATGGCTTTAAATGTTGGAACTAATTCTACTAATCTTGAAAGATGTGTGAAGGAAAGTTCTTCGGAAATAATTCATAACATTGAAGGAACTATGTTGACTACTTTTCATTCTAGAGAAGAGAATAATTACTTGGTCATTGACAGTGGATGTTCAAATCATATGATAGGTGATAAGAATAAGTTTGTTAAGCTTGAAAAGTATGATGGTGGTCTTGTTAAGTTTGGTGATGATACATCTACTAAGATCTATGCAAAAGGTTCAATTAGTTTTGATGGAAAGCATAATACAGATGATGTTCTTTATGTCAAGGGCCTCTGACATAATCTTTTAAGTGTATGACAAATGTGTAGCAAAGGATATAATCTTGTATTTCAGAATGGTGGTTGTGAAATCATAAAAGGAAGCTCTAGTATTTTGGTTGTTGTTGGAACAAGGACAGGAGGTAATGTCTATCAACTCAAAGGTAGTGGTGCAAAGTGCTTTATGTCTCAAACTAATGAAAGTTGGCTATAGCATATAAAAATGAGTCACATTAATTTTGATAGCCTGGTGAGGATAAGCTCTATTGATCTTGTGAGATATTTTCCAAAGATTACAAAGCCTATCAATGCAATCTACAAAGAATGTTAAATTGGAAAGAAAACAAAGACAAGATTCAAGATAAAGGAATATTCTACCATTGGTCCCTTGGAGTTAGTGCATACAAATCTATGTGTACCTACTAGAATTAGAAGCTCATGTGGTGATAGGTACTTCATGTTATTGATTGATGATTATTCTAGAATGGCTTAGGTTACATTTCTTAAAGAAAAATCAGAAGCTCTAGACAAGTTTAAAGCATTTAAGGCTATGGTTGAGAATGAAATTAATTTGAAAATAAAATGTTTGAGATCTAATAGAGGTGGAAAGTTTACTTCAAATGAGTTTAGCAGTGTTTGTGAGGATCATGGAATAAAGAGGCATTTTTCAGCCCTTAGAACTCCTCAGTAGACTGGATATGTGGAAAGGAAAAACATAACAGTTCAGGATCTAGGACAATGATGAAGGAAGCCAATCTTTTGGATGTCTATTAGAGAGAAGCAATTCATACTACAGTCTACATTCTTAACAGAGGTCAAGAAAGAGAAAATAGTTCAAAGACTCCATATGAGTTATGGTATGGTAAACCTCCCATTGTGAAATATTTCATAGTTTTTGGAAGAAAATTCCATATCAGAAGAGATGAAGAAAACTTAGGAAAGCTTGATGGAAGATTTGATGAAGGAATCTTCCTTGCATACTCTACAAGAAGCAAGGGTTGTTGGTGTTATAACAAAAGATTGAAGAAGATTGTTGAGAGTGCAAGTGTCAAAGTGGATGAAGGACCGCATCAAAGTTCAATGTTGGTAGAAGGATATAAATCTAATGAATCCCCTTGCAGTGAAGAAGAAGAGACTGAAGATAAAGGAAATGAGTTGAAATTTGAAGAGGAAGAAGCTCTGGAAAAGAATCCTAAGACTCCCAAGTATGTGCATAAGAATCATTTAGAAGATCAGATCATTTGAGATAAGAAAAAAGCTGTGCTAACAAGAAGAAAAGATGCTATGGAAAAGGAACAAGTAAATTTCTATTTACTTTCTAAGGTGGAACCAAAAACAATGATTGAGGCATGCAAAGATGGAAATTGGATCAAAGCAATGAATGAAGAGTTAGAACAGATAGAGAAGAATCTAACTTGGGAATTGATCCTAAGACCGACAAACAAGAATGTGATTGGTACTAAGTGGCTATTTTGAAACAAGCTAAATAAAGATGGAAAAGTTGTTAGGAACAAGGCTAGACTTGTGTGTAAGGGTTACTCATAGGTTGAAGGTATAGATCTTGAGGAAACTGTTGCTCTGGTTGCAAGAATGGAAGCTATTAGGATTATGATATTGCTATCAGGATTCAACCATGTAGTTTATCAGCTATCAGGATGTTTTTAGCTTTTGCGGCACATAAAGATTTCAAAGTTTATCAGATGGATGTGAAGTCTGCATTCTTGAATGGATAATTGGAAGAAGAGGTATACATTGAACAACCAAAAGGTTTTCAGTTGTCAAAAGATGCAAATATGGTCTAGAGGTTAAAGAAAGCATTGTATGGATTGAAGAAAGCTCTTAGATCTTAGTATACAAGGTTAGATAAGTACTTGTTGCAACAAGGATTCAAAAAAGGTATTGTAGATAGCAATCTGTATATCAAAGTTGAAGGAGAGAAAATCTTAATTGTGGTGGTATATGTTGATGACATAATCTTTAGAGGAAATGAGGATATGTGCAAGATGTTTTCAATGGAAATGTAGAAAGAATTTGAGATGTCAATGTGGGGAGATGAATTTCTTCCTTGGTTTGCTGATCAGTCAATCAAAGAAAGGCATATTCATATCATAGTCTAAGTATGTTAAGGAATTGTTAAAGAAGTTTGGAATGGATAACTCTAAACTGGTATGTACTCCTATAGTTATTGGTTGTAAGTCAAGAAATAATGATGAATCTCCTAAGACAGATTAGAGTAGGTATAGATCAATGATTGGTGGACTATTATATCTTACTACTACTAGATCAAATATCATGCATTCAGTTTGTCTTGTGGATAGATTTCAAGAAGATCCTAGAGAATCTCATGTTGTAGTAGTGAAGAAGATATTCAAATACTTGAAGGGCACTCTGAATTATGGTTTGTGGTATCCTAAAGATATTGACTTCTCCTTGAGTGCATATACAAATGCAGATTGGGTTGGATGTGTAGATGAAAAGAAAAGTACAAGTGGTGATTTCTTTCTTGGAAGCAGATTGGTTTCATAGCTAAGTAAGAAGTAGGATTCAATGTCATTATCTACTATAGAATAAAAATATATTGTAGCAGCATCATGTTGTACATAGGTGTTGTGGATGAAGCAAACCTTGAAGGATGTCAAAGTTTCATATGATGAACCTATTCCTATCATATGTGACAATACAAGTGCAATCAATATTTCAAAGATTTTGGTAATGCATTCAAGAACAAAACATATCTCAATCTGGTATCACTTCTTGAGAGAGAAAGTTGCAGATAATTAGGTGAAGCTGGAGTATGTTCCTACCAAGGATCAGGTTGTTGATATTTTCACAAAGGCTCTTCCAAAAGATACTATTAAGTATCTTTGAGAGAAGTTAGAGGTTATTTCCCCTCCTTTCAACTAGATCCATATGTGTGTGCATCTGGTCGGGAAGATTTTTCAAGATATATGCTTTGTCTTGGACTAATGTTGAAGGTTACCTCTCAGGGGGAGTAGGTAGTAGTGGTTGTTGGTTGGTGCAATTTTTTGGAGCATATTGTGTGCCCCAAATGAGGGGTGTGCAAAAAAGTAAGTTCAATACAAAAGAATGAGTATGGTTGCAGGTGTTGCTCTTTGAATGTTGTCAAAGAGGGAGAGCAAAAGAGTTGGATAAATGTATGGCCCTTTTCCATTGATGTCAAAGGGGGAGAAAAAGTTGAAGTGTTTGAAAAACCATAGTGCAAAAATGGATATGGATTGAAGACCATAGGGGAGAGAATATGGAAAACTGTTGTCTAAGGAGCAAAGGAGGAGAGTGATCTAGAAGAGTAGGTGTTGTTGGTGTTGTAGTAGAATAATTCTGTGAAGAGTAATGAGTTGTCCCAGTCAGGGGGAGTATTGCTTATTGTAGTACTATTGTTGGTTGCTTTTGTTGTTGATGTTTTTTCAGAAAGCAGGTGTTTCCATCAATGACAAAGGGGGAGATTGGTGTAATTTTGGAGATGTTGGAAGCTTGAGTTGTTTGTGAGTTTTTTAGGTGTTTTCATTGATGTCAACACCTTGTATGAAGAAAGTGTTGGAATGTTGTTGGCGTTGATGATGTCAACCCTTAGCATTGGAGTTGTTGGAAATTTGGAGTTGTTGTTGGTGTTGCCATTTGTAGAGGTTGTTAGTCTAAATTGTGTTTGAGGAGATTGTTTTAGTGTTGTAGAGATGTTAGTAATGTTGTTGGTGAAGTTGGTTCACTTAGTTTCCAAGTGCTTTTGAGAAAATTTGAATAAAAAAGAGTTAAGTGTGACATAGTGGTGTTCAGTGTTTTGCTTTGTATTTCTTCATGCTTGAAGATATGCTCATGCGATTTGGACATGATGATTAGAGGTGTTTAGAGGTGCTATATCTAGAGTTTCAGGTTTTGGATTGTACTACAGTGGAAGATGTGTTTGACAATATGTATGTCTAATAAAATAGGGTGTCTAGGAGAAATGAGATTGCTCCGCATTTCTCTGTAGTGAGGTTTTTGATGTTGTGGATCTAGGAACATGCTTATAATGTTTGTATCTACCTTCCCTTGAAGTTTCAGGTACTGAGTTGTTTCATAAAGTTGTTTGGTGTGTTGGATGTTTGTACTAGTGTGTCTAGTTGCATAGAATGGAGATGTTCTTGAGTTTTAGATGGTTATAGTAGTTGTGCAAAATATTTTGATGATGCTGGAATATTCTAAGATGTTGTATAGATGTTGTGGAGTGTTGTGTGGTACACTAGATGTTTCCGGACCTTGAGAGGTGTGTTTTGAGTTTCTTGTTAGTGTTAGTGTAGGTTTGGCCGAACTGGCACATTAGCGCTAATTGCGGAGGATAATTGTTGGTTAAGGAAGTGTTGAGAAGCATGTTTATGTAGATTTGGGTCCCAATTAAGAGTGGCATGGTTTGACTTCACTTCGTTATATGGTGTAAGTGTTTGGTGCCAACCTATTTTGGTTTTGCATGGTTGAGGTGTATATGTTTTATTAAGGTCGACCTAATTGAGATTGTTTTAAGTTGCTAAGGGTATAAATGCAAGGAGAATTTTTGTATAGATGTAGTGTGAAGAGTGTGTGATGTGAAAGATGTGAATTTGATAGAGTGTGTTAATATGAGTGTGAGCATTAATGCATTTGACTTCCTAATGTAGTGAGTAGAAGGTTTCTATATTTTAGTATGTTTAATGAGTTATTTGTGCTTCAGTGGAAATGTAACTTCGACATAAGAGAGATGTGTTATTAGCAGTTCAAATTGGCAGTGAGCCACCCCTTTTTATATTCTTCTTTCTTCTGGATAGTGAGTCCTTTGGCAATGAGCCACCGATGGTGAGCCTTTCTTTATCTTTCTAGGCAATGAGCCCTTGGCAGTGAACCTTATTGTATTTGGTGTTGCAATTCATATATTAGTGAGCTAATCCTCACCATGGTTTTTCCCTTCTTGGGTTTTCCAGCTAAATTTGGTGTTCTTATGTGTTTGCATTACTGCTTTACATGTTTACATTATGTTAATGCATGTTAATGGTTTAATGGTGGATAAGGGTTTAAGAACTAATATAGATCTAAATGTTAATGAGGGTTTCTAATTTTTTAAAAGTATACAACTAATTCACCCCCCCTTCTTAGTTGATCTATGCATCTAACACTTCATAAGGTCTATATTCAAGCTATTCATTCCAAATCTCTAGGAAAGTAAATCAACAATGTAAATGTTAAGTTCATACCTAAAGCTAATGATCTTGAAGAGATTTAAAATTGGAGGTTGATTACCTGGTTGAATGTATCCTACAAGATCATTTCTAAAGATTTGGATCTCAAGCTCCACCCTATGCTTCCTCAAATTATTTGTCTTGAACATACGAGTTTCATGAAATCTATATTTATTTTGGATAATATTATTACTATTTGGGAAGTAATTGAATGGGCTTGCTATACTCAATATCTTGTCATTTTCCTTAAAATTGGATTTGCTAAGGTATATTCTCATAGTGAATGTCCATTTATCTTTGCCATGCTTTAGGAACTTGGTTTTGGACCCCATTTTATTTAGTTTTTGGAGATACTATTTGTACATGCTTCAACTTGCATCATAATTTTTGGCCAACAATCTACACCTTTTGGGATACATAGGTTTATTGGTCAAGGTTGTCCTCTAGCCCCAGTGCTTTATATTTTGGTTGCTAAATAATTGGGCTACATCTTGGCTCATGTGGTCTCTTAGTCCTTGGTCAAGGGGATATATCTTCCCAACTCACCCTAACAATTGGTTAATGGTAATTTTATTGAAAACTCTTTTCTTACTCTTATTAAGGAAGAAAATAATATCACTCAAGTCCTCCAATTCCTAGATTTTTTTTATTAGTCTTCTAGTTTGAGCATTCAATGAAAAAATAATCAATGCTTATCCAATACTTTCTTTCCAAGCCAATTTGGCTTGACCACTCTAGCTGAAAATAAATCATTCATGGGGAAGTGTTCCACTTTTTGGGCATATCCTTTTATTTTCAAGCTTCACACTTCACTCTTTAGCAAGCGATGGTTGATAGAGTTGAAACAAATCTCAATTATTAGATTACCAAGCCTCTTTCCTTGGCAAGTAAATTCTAAATTTGCTCAAAAAATTTGGTAGCCACACACGTGTATTACTCTTCTTGTTGGGTTCCTTCCAAAGCTTCATACCTTCAAATTGAAAATTCCTAAGATATTTTCTCTAGGCTACTAGTGAATGATATCACAATTTTCATCATGTAGCTTGTAATTTTCACTACCTAGAGGCTTAGGATTACTCTCCATTTGTAGACAATGCATTTCCTTATGTGCCTAATGGATAATTAGAGCATTGGAAAATGAAGTGTGGGAAATTTTGGTCAAACATTGTATTAATTATGGAGTTCCAACTAGTTGTTCAACTTGGAAGGGCTTAGAATTCGGTACTCTTCTCACTATGCAAGAAAATTTTAAAATTTAGGGAACTTTTTTCATCAAGAGTGTTTGGAAAGCTTGGGAAACTATCAAACATTGGCTTCATTGGACAGGAAATGATTTATACAATGGGCTTTCTATCAATCAACAATTTATTTGGTGGTCTCTAGTTCTTTCTTCTCAAGATCATCCATTGGATAAAGTGTCATGGATCCATGCCTTGAAATTCTTTAAGAGGGTTATTCATGTGTTGTTATATTTCATCCACATAGCCACCAATAATTTTATCTCTTGGAATAAATTGAAATTGAAATTCAAACTTGATAACCAAGACCTAAAGACCTTTCTTCTTTTAATTGATGCTATACCTTCACAAATTCTTCATACAATTAGGGTTAGGTCTCTTAAGCCTTATGTGGAAGGATTGGAAATGATAGCCAAATACACCTTTTCACAACTATAGGCCTTGCAAATGTTATTTGTGGTCGTCCCCCCATATTCCCATGGTGGATCAATTGAATCTTTGGTGGTAGCTTTAGTCCTCTTTTTAGACTTGGCATTATCAATTATAATGCATTTGGTTGGCAATTTTGGAGCCTAAGTTGGCTCACTGTGCTTGGCGCATTCTATATCAAGGCCTTCCTTTAGGTGGTTTTTTGGCTCATATAGGTATTCCCAATCCTTGTTTTTGATTGTTCCTTTAATTATCTATAATGTGAGTTGATGTTTCAATGTATTAGGATGCTAAATGAACACCTTTAAATGCTAGCACATAACACCAATTTTTACAAAACATGTACTTAATTAGATCATAGTAGGAAGATAAAGTGGGGCCAATCAACCAAAATTTGAACTTGAATTTGAAAAAGGTGAGGGTATAGTTTGTAATTTTGAGGTCCAACCTATAATTGTGAAAATGTTACTAGTTGGGAAAATAATGGTATTTAGGCGTATAACAATTATATATAGGCAAATGTATTTATGAGTATAATAAAACTTAGATAAGATTAATGTATCAAAGTAGGGGCATATAAGGATAAGGTGGAGGATAAATGCATGGGAATATGTGTGTATAGGGATGTGTAAAGATTAGAGGAATGAGTTCAGGTTCGCACATGATCACACCATTTGTTGATGTGTACATGTATGAATTTTTTTCCTTAGAATAGATAAAAATACTAAATACAAAATCACACAGGTATGCAAATTTAAACATTACAAAAAGATAATATAATATTATTTAAAATAAATTAACATTAGAATAAGAAATTCACAAAGATAAATGACAATATAAAAAAAAGAGTAGACAAAGGATATTTTATTGATTATTTATCTCCACATAAAATAGATTAGTTTAAACTTGATCTATCACCCCTTTTAATTTTCTTTGTGTTATACATATATAATTCACACCTCTCATTTACCATTTGTTAACTATCTAAATACCTTACAACTTCTAATTGTTGCCTTCCCTAAGCTAAATGTGTAGTAATTTACACTATATTTTTTTACAATATTCACTTTTATATGTATTCAATGCAACTGTTTACATCATTAATCATATTGTTATATATAATATTATATTTCCTCTGATAATTATCCCATACTTTAACTATTTTCTTATCCCAAGAACACAACATCTAAAAATTATATTCAAATTTGAACATTTAAATATTTTTATCAAAGTGCACAGGCAGTAATACCTATAATAAACTTTGGTAAGGGATTTTTTGGTCATAGTGTCAATTAGTTTTCCAGCAAATTCTAAGAAGTTACAAACTTCTATGCTCAAAGTTGGTAGGAGGCTAGCCAATGATCAAGAGAATGAACTATTCTCTCTTGTACTTTCGGCTCTACAAAACTTGGGGGTAGCCTTGTCAACATTCATTGGACTCCTAATCAAGTAGATCAATTCATCACAATCACTAGCAGATAAGATATTTGCACTAATATGGCAAATTTTTTTACCAGATATTTCACAACAATTAATATTCCTTGCCTCTTAAATGCTTAGGTGCAAACACAATAAATTATGAAATAAGTTATGAATCTAATGATTGTCATTCTTTAAGCACAAGTGGGTTGGGAGGTTTTCCTCATATTGACTAGTGTCTATTCAAGGAAACATAGAGTCATCACATATAGCCTACATTCTATATTGAAATGGTGGTCTCTTTAAAATGTATCACTACTTTACAATGCTAAAACTAGTGGTTATGGCTTAAACAAATATAGTTCTACTTAATAATCTATTATGATTGTCACATTCCCCATTACCATTCATGAAAGATTTACAATACTTTTTGAATATAAACTAACATAAATTGGTAATTCAATACATCAAATGTGTATGAAGAAACTCACAACCCTTAGTTATTTATCTAAGAGAAAAATAACATAATAAAGAAGACAACTATAAAAGTAAGCATTCATTCATATAAAGTAGCTAGAGATAAGTATCAAAATTAAAAAGGATAGATAACATTGAATCTTCTATATTTCTACAAATAAATGTGATATATAGTATAGGCTTATTCCTACAGATGAAAGATCCACCCCTTATATAGAAAGATATAAAGATAGTCCCCATGGATGGGTGACACATGTCAATCTAAGATTACAAGATGAACTACCAAAAAATTGCTTAGAGGAGAGCATGTGAATTCCTCATGAGAAACTCACAACCTCCTTCAAATTATTGTGACCATTAGTTAGAGATAAATCAATGTAATGAAACAACTTGCAAAATAGAAGAATATAGTAGTAAATATGCTACAAATACTTGATAATAATATGCCACTTCGAGGGGCACAACCTCCTAATCCACTTTGAGGGGGGACACCTCCAATAGTCTTCACTAAGATTATAAAACTCTAACATGATGATAATAATTAGCCATTGGCTCCTATATTTACCTAATTATGTCATGGATACCACCTAGACCAACTTAGATACTTAAATATAACTCATAGGACAACCTAAATACCTATATATGATTATAATAATGATTATGTAACTTATTTAAGAGTTAAGGTAGTCACAAGCTGACTACTCATAACCTCATACACACTATCCTCTTTACAAAAGCATTGTCGTCAATGCTAATTAATTATGGATGCTTTTATATAAAATCTTCTTCATCATCATCATCTTCTTCTTCTTTACTTCATCTCCTTTTTCTACTTTTGCTTTTGCTTCTTTTGTTGCTTCCTATTCTTGCTCTTGTTTTTGTTCTTATTATTGCTCTTGATCTTGTTCTTTTATTTTTCTCTTGCTCTTGCTCTTGTTCTACTTCTGGTTCTTGTTCTTTTTCTTGCTCATGTTTTTGTTCTTGTTATTCTACTTCTTGTTCTTGTTCTTGCTCTTGTTCTTCTACTTCTTGTTATTGTTCTCGTTCTTCTTTTTCTACTTCTTCTTCTTCTTTTGCTACTTCATGTTGTGAAGAACTAACCTCCTACAAAAATATCGAAGAATTTCACTAATTTGTAGGCTTGGAGGTGAATATAGTGAAAACCCTAATTTTACAATAAACCACACAAAATAAATCAAATCAATCTAAAAATTTTACTATAGCTTAATAGGTCTTTGATCTCACTTCCCAAAAAAAATCTCCTAGAAATTCTTTGATTTGTAGCCTTGGTTGTGAATTTATTGAAAACCTATTTTCATAATAAATCCTTTAATTCTTCTTGAATTGACCCCAAACTAGATTGTAGTAATGTAAATATGCTCTTAATAAGCCCTCTAGAGATCATATTTGTTTTTGTTGATTTGTCGTTGTGGGAGCGAATTAAGTGGAAACCATAATGTAACCATAATTTTGCAACAACTCCTTTAATTCTACTCTAGTTTCCTTGAAGTTTTTACTATAGCACCTTCAATGTAACCTCAAAAAAAACCTTTAAAAAACAAGAAATTTTTTTCCGAAACAAGAAAGATATTCACTTCTCAAAATGACCTCCAAAATTGAAAAAAATTCCCTTGCCTTGACATTGCCAAGATCATGTTATTATACCACTTCTAATGAAATAACTTGCACAATAGAGGAATATGGTATAAATGTTCTACAAATACTTGATAATAATGTGTTAATTTGACGGGGGAACCTCCTAATCCACTTCAAGGGGGATACCTCCAATAGTCTTCACTAAAAATATAATAATCCACATGAATATAATAACTAGGCACTAACTCCTATAGATGCCTAATTATGTCTTAGCTACCACCTAGACCAATTTGTATACTTAATTATAACCCCTAAGACAGTATAAATACCTATATAAGGCTATTATAATGATTATGTAACTTATTTAAGAGTTAAAGTAGCCACAACGTGACTACTCATAACCTAATGCACATTATAGGGTTAATGACATAGCAACTTGCGCAAAAAGAAGAATATAACATAAAACATGTTGCAACTACTTTATAATAATGTCACTTTGAAGGCCAACCTCCTAATCCTCTTCAAGGGGGCGATACCTCCAATATTCTTTAATAAGAACACAATACTCAACATGATGATAATAACTAGCCACTAACTCCTATTTATACCTAATTATGCCTTGGTACCACTTAGGCCGACTTAAATAATTATAACCCTTAAGTAAAGCTAACTACCTATATAAGATTTTAATAATGATTATGTAACTTATTTAAGAGATAAGGTAGCCACAAACCGACTACTCATAACCCAATACACAATATAGGGTTAGGGACATAACAATGACTTAGTGCTTTACCCCTATGAGCATCATCTAGATGCTATAAGGGCCAAGTGGACCATTAATGTTCATAAAATATGGGTTCTTACGAATCACTACTTATCATATATGAATCAATAAAGATTAACAAGAAATTGCTCATTCAAATACTAATAAAACATAACATAATTTGATACACTATGAAAACACCACTTACATGAAAATGAATAAGCTAAGGAGGTCTATAATTCATCAAACAACACTTATATGAAAGTTTTGCAAATAAGGTAGCAAGCTAAGTGGCGCTCATTGGTTAAGCACACTTGAGCCACAATAATACTATGATGGATGTTAAAATGAATAGACATCAATTATTGATGTTGCTTGATAGAATAGGTGATGCTATAATGAATGTATTGGTCCATCATGTATATGATAAAGGTTCCTATGAAATGTACTAAGATGCTAGTGTACACAAGCAAAGGTGGCAAATTGAACTTAATTAGCCTTTTAACACACTTTAAGATAAAGGGTGCAATGGAAGGTATCATGTGTCATAGAATTGATCCCACTTTTATGTAGCTTTATTTGATCTAAATATCAACTACCAAAGTTGGAAGTATATACACACTTGCTACCTCCAACATACCATTCTTATAAGAAACTAATATGTTCTTAACAACCATACGCGGGTCTAGGAAAAAATGAGGAGAGATTGAATTTCCCACTACAAGGCCTACACCACATATTGAAGAGACCTCAAATCACTCACCAAGGGAGGGGATTAAGGATCGTTGAAGGCTCCAAGCCCCAATGAAGCATCAATGGCAAATGACACCTCCCCATCACTATCTAGTGGCAATGCCCCACCAAGACCCCACCACAATAGACATTGGACATCCAAATCTTGGGATGGAGGACCAATCTTGCAAGCAACCCCCTTAAATCCTTAGAAACTACTACCACATCTAGTTTGGACTTAAAAGTCTACCAAGATAGAAGCCCTATACCAAAGTTGCCCTAAATCACCTAGTCCATCCTAGCTTGAAACGGTCTTAACCATAATCAACAAGGAGGGAAATGAAAAATAAAATGCCAACAATGATCCAACACTTAACAACACAATAAGGGGTCCCTTGAAACAAAAGAGCAACACTTGGAAGCTATAAAACCAGCTCTAAAACGCATGTAAATGCCACCTATTCTTAGCCAAATCTTAAAAGTGGCAAGCAAGAAGCATGCCAATGCAACATAAAGCAACTAAACCACAAAACGCCATGAATAATATAGGAAATCCAAATTGTCTTGACAAGTATAGTGAGATGGAGAGCAAGGCCAAAACTTACTAATAGGTAATGCTAGCAATGACCCAAACAAGGGAAAAGACAAGAAAGGCCACATTAAAAAGGGTGAACTTAAAAATAATAGTTTGAAAGTTGAGCCCACCAAAGACACCAACGTGGTTGATTATCCAATAGCAACCTTTCCAATGATAGTCACATGTTACATTCACCATTAAAAAGAGCATAAAAGGAAGCTTAAGAGACCCCTCCCCACTCACCGCCCTGACCCCATTAGCAAGAGTATTAGTTGGCCTATTATCTTCCCAATAACAATGCAAGAAAGAGACACTTGAGAATTTGTTGCTTTACTCAATAACTTCATCAAGCAATCTTTGAAGCTTCCAATTATAAAAAACTTCTTTCTAAAGGCCCACAATAACTTTGAGAAAATCTCCTTCAACAACCGCCTATTTTTACAACCACTATCAAGCAGCAAATTCAAAATAGATGCCACAACAATCCATTCTGCTTTGTTATTAGTTTTGTGGCCAAAATGAAGGGATCTTAATTGGACAAGATTACCTTTTGAGTCACTAATAAGAATTCCTTCCCCTATCAAACCAAGGTTCCTCTTGGAGGAACCATCAAAATTAGCCTTGAACAAACCTTCAATGGACAATTTCCATACAATGTGCTTTCTATCAATCTTGTTGATTCCTATTTAATTATATCTTATATGACCACCCTCAACAACATGGGAATGTTCCCATTTAATTCATTAAAATATGAAGCAAACTAATTCTATTCAAAATGTTAGCATATATACCTAAATCACAACACACTTATATTAGCAATGGAAAAAACTCATTTCACCATACAAGGAAATGAAAATTTAGTTTGCATATCCCATATAAAACTGGGTTTACTCGTGGCCACAACAATACCTTTTTAGTACCCTTCAAACACTGATAGCCTCTCTTTGAACAGAAGTTGTATTAATTAGTGAAATAAAGTCTAACTTCAATATGAAAATTTTCCATTGAGCATCATCTCAACAAAAACAAAACAACGCATTTCTTCATTGCCTTTTTACCATTCAAATTGTTTGTCTATGCTGGATTACAAAAAACATAAATTAAAGAGGAAGAAATGCTTGCAGCTGGGAAACCTATTCACAAGTCCATTTGCTTCCTTGGAGCAACATCAGGGAATCAAATTTATACAGTAGAAAATATTAGTATGTGCTGAAGCTAACTTTTGAATTCAGGTCCTCAAATAATTTGGAAAAGCCATTTTTAGAGGCATTCATCACAAGAAAATTTAAATAAAAAGAAGATGAGTTCGGTCCAAACCTTACGCATTAAAGTCATTCACTTATGGTGCACTAGAGACTACCTATGCACCATGCCATATTTTGATCTACCTTTGACATGAATTATTCTATTGACTACTTTTTTAAGTCACATATGACTTTTCACAATAATAAATGGCCCTGCACTTTCTAAACAGCATCACAACTAAAAGAGCCCAATCAAGTATTGGCTCCCGTCCTAAACCAAAAGACAATTTAAGGGACCTAGATACAATAAGAAACTTTAACCTGACAAACATTATCATGAAAGAAAATATGCCTACCAACACAAACTGTAAGTCAACGTGTGTACCAAACACACATTCAGATCTACAACCTATGTTGATGGAGGCCACAGTTAAATGTCCAAGGAAAACTGTCATTAGTCAGTAGAACCCATGCTGTGTATGGCCCACATTGTAGCGACATAGTTTCTCTTTGCATTGGTGTTGATGCATTAATGATTAATACAAGCGTCAAGAACATTTTTTAATTTACATAGACTGTAAAAATAGTTGAGCATCTATCAACCGCCCATGGTCTACTTATGTTCAAAGAAACTCATCATATAACTACGTATGAGTTTTCATTGACAAATCAGAATTCAATGATTACCCCTGTTAGGCATGGCTGCTAGCCTTGTATACATCCTGGCCATTGATTGATACCCTCGATTATCACCGGATCGTAGAAGATTCCCTGAAATAGATGTAGAAATACAAAATTTAGTAAGCCCTTCAACTTCGAGGTTAGTAAATCTGATTTTCAGGTTTAAAGCAGATCACGTACCACAATCACAGTTTAAGGGACTGTCTGCTTCTGGATGAGCCATTAAGGCAATTATGGCACGGCAAACAGATTGTAAAGTCCATGCTGGGCTCCAGGCAGTTTTCAAAATGTCAAGACATATCTCTCCCGTCTGCTTCGTATTAAAGGTTATATAACATTCAGATAAATTCAGTAGAATGCTAGGCAATAGACAATATCAAGAATCCTACTTTTTGTCTATAGGAAAATGCATTTGAAGTCTTGGGAATTAAGTAAGAGTACATAGAGTAACTGGTATTGATCGACATACCTTGAAATGCACATTTGGATGAAATATTTTTGTGACAAACCTCACTAAAGGTGGCACTAGTGGGTATTGCTCTGGCACAGTCACAGAAAGTTGGAACAGACCATCTTGATAGGGTGTTTCCGTAGGACCCTGTGTTCAAAAAGTTCAAATCATATTAGCCTGTTTTGAGTATCACTTAAAACAACCAAATAATAGAACATATGGATGTCAACTTGCAAAAAAAACATTCCCACCCTGATGATAGCCGTCCATTTGAATATATTAGTATCATCACATGAAAGTTTGATATCTGAATCCACAGATTTGTCTCTTTGAACCTCTTTGTACTCCTTAAATAGTCTAGCTCTCGATGCCTGCGTCAACAGGGATGTGCTTATGGAAATGCAGAAGTACAAAGTCTAGACAAACACGACATAATGGCCATTAACTTTACTCCAAATCCACCATCCTTAATCTCTCCCACACACAACCATAAACCATGCCGAACAAACATAGGGAGATATTTATAAATAACATTTTAGTCTTACAAGGTTAGAGCCCGTTGAAAAATTAACAAATATTTCAAGTTTTGAAAACGGATATTCCTTGTAACTTGTGGTAGTAACGATTGAGAAACTACTCCCTCATGAAACCCCTCTCCCAGCCGTTAAAACATAGTGTGAGAAACTATGTAAATAGAAACAAATCGTTAAAACATAGTGTGAGAAACTATGTAAATAGAAACAAATCTTCACAAATTTCAGAAGACTAATGATAAGGAGACACAAGATATACCCTAGGAAAACCCTTATTAGAAAAAACCAACAGCAAAGCACACTCAATGCATTAATCAACAAATGGACGGATTAAAATGCAACATAGAGTATTTGTGTTTCAATGCTCGTATTTAATCTAATCAACAAATGGATGGATTACAATACAACACAGAATACTCGTATTTAATCTAATCAACAAACAGATGGATTACAATACGACAGAGTATTTGTGCTTCAATACTCGTATTTAATCTCTATATCTGGAGTAGATCCAATACTAAGAGGCTAATAGTATAACCCTACAATCAAAATTACCATACAATTTCCATCCCAAGCCCTCGATTTATAGGCCAATGAGATCTTAAAAACTGCAATGGTTTCCCAAAACCCTGAGACAATACACAGTCAAAATGATCTATAATGGACCCTGCTGCAAAAGTAACTCCTCCTAGGGTATATCTTGTGTCTCCTTATCAACTATGATGAAATTTGTGAAGATTTGTTTCTATTTACATAGTTCTCAGTGATCCCAAGCATGTGAGAGAGTTGCGAAATAAGACCCTCATGAAACCTCTCTCCCAACCCCTGAGACTAGGAATTGCAGAAGAATGTCAACTGAAAGATCCCACTAAAAACAAAGGGGCTGAGACACCATTCACCAAGGTTCAATAGTTCAGAGGTGCAATTGGATTTGATTCAATCTATGGGAGACTTTGATGGATTGGTTCTCTCTTTTCATGAAAGCTAAGCCAAAGAAGACTTTTGGTATAGACATATGCTTACTCAACATGTTATATTGCACTCAAAGGCAGAGATGCTGATTTCTAGATGTAATCCAGTTGCATCCATTAAAAAGAAAAAGAAAAAATCCCGCAACCAGTATTGCTCAATTAAATTTTGCGGCCTGCAAAGGGGAATTGCTGGGGCTGGAGGTGTTCTTCACATTGACAATTTAAACTTCATATGCGTTTATAGCAAGGCATGCCAAAAGCCACAAATAATGAAGCCGAAATGATTACCTTGGTATGAATTGAAGGTTGCCCTATCAACATACATAAAAACTATCGAGATTGAAAGCGATTCAATACTTGTTCTCAATGCTAGAAAGAACAGAAAGAGCTCATGTTGACAAATTCAAAGTATATTAGATAAAGCCTACAATCTCCAGCACCCAGATCTCTCTCTCTCCCACACATTCGCACTATTTTAGACGAAAAATTTGCAAATTATCCAAATTGTAAATTATGAATCTTCTTAAATATCATTCTTTGACCTTTTATGTTTATATGCCTGCCATTTTGCAAACCGCTATTGTTGAGAAAAAGAAACATACCTGCATCATGATTACCAGATTAAGATGTAACGAAGGATATGCTCAAACCCTGATTACAGCGACGCTTTAAAACTCCCTTCTCCGCCTTGGGCTCTACCAACAGAAAAAGGTGGAGTATTCAGCAATGCAAGACCTGCAAAACCCTGATTTTAAATAAAAGATCAATCTTGTATGGATTCTAATTCATAGCACAGAAGCAACCGAAAACCATTTGCCATTTTAACACAAAGGAATCAGGAGTCATTAAGGACTGCAAAAGGGCTCTTAATATAGCCTGTTAAAAGGGTAGTTGAATTATGAGTCAACAGAATTAAGGGCATTGAATATCATTAATTTAGAATTATCGAGCATTGATTCTAGACACGGATGCTTTTGTGGGACACAATTTCATTTCCAATGTAAAAACTAAACTCTAACTGGGAAATACAAATAAATTAAAGCTTATCCTTATATCACTCTGAGGGACAAAAGAGCATACTGTAAAAACGAGATTTCCCTTTGTAGCTCCACAGTCAGGGTTCGCAGGTCACCAAATGCTCTCCCCCGTAGGGTCTAATTTGGATGGCCGAAAGGATGATTGACCAAAAAAAAGACAAATTGACAAGTAACTTCAACGGTCAAATTCAGGCTTGTATACCCTTATTCTAGGAGTTAACAAGGTGCTAATAAAAATACCTAGCAAAGCACCTTGTTAACTCCTAGAATAAGGGTATATTAATTAATAAATACGGTCAAATGGTTGTTTTGTATGCCACCACTTGGTTCGACATGCCTTCCATTTGCCTATTAGATGTGGAGGTGGTAGGATCTTTTGTTTGGTGACCTTAGTTGTTGTCATTATTCTAGCTTTTGTTTTTGGTGAATTCACATTAGTAAGGTCATGATTGTTGTTTCATTGTTGTTTTAGTTGATTATTCATGTCTTATCTTCCTTGAGTGTCTTGATTATGATTTTGTTCTTATTGGTATTGCTTAGGAAATCTCTTTAAAATGTTATGCTATTCATTATTTATTTGGATTATATTGGATATGTCTAAAGGTCATGTTTGCATATTACTTCTATTAAGAGTCGAGGTCTTGCTTGGTTTATGAAAGGCCATTTGTCGTATCCTAGTTGACATAAGTCCTATATGGTTTGCATGGATCAAACGACACAATTTGGACATAAACATTACATGTCTTGAGTTTACTAGTATTGGGTTCATACTTTAAAGGTCATTTTATTAACGTGTGAAGTTGTTATACTAGTTGCATATTAACATTTAAGCCCTTGAAATCATACTGTACCAATTTAATGAGTATGAATTTTGTTTTGTATGACTTTAAAGGCCTTCATTTTAATCTTAGTTCCTTGAAGGGGTTGTTTGAGGTCTTTGTTTGACTACATTTTGGGCCCATGAAGGTTTAAATTGCATAAGGGTCTTAGGAATGATTCAAAGTCTACATGTAAGCCATTTTTGTTGTCTTAAGACCCTCCATTTGCATGTGAATGATGCTAAAGCACATTGGCATCTAGATTTTAAAATTTGAAAGGATGAGAAGGAGATTTGGGATAAAAAGTTTAGATTCCCACCATTGGATCTTGAGGGATAGATCTTCAACCTTTAGATGTTTTTTTGGTAGCACACTTTTCAAGTTCTTTTTGGTCATTAGCTTCTAAGGTGAAATTGACATCGTAGGTCTATATGTAAAGCCTTATGATAGGGAGAGGGGTTGGAGAAATCAATCTCAGATTCCTGCTCTAGGTCTTGCTTGCAAGACCTTCTTGGTGTTCTTCTTCACCTCCTTGACCTATAGGCCCCTTCACATATTTAGGTGCCCCTGGTTCTCCTGGCCAACCCCACTTCCATCACCATGTAAACAACCAAGCCAATCTTGGTGCTCTCTCTGCTATTCTCTCCTTAGCCCTTAATCTTCCCTAAAGACTAACAATACCTCAACACTCAATTTAGATCTTGCAGGGGTGTAGATATGTCTTTAATAACTTCAAACCATCCTCCTAGGGTTCCTGAAGGTTCACCAAGCTCCATCCTTCCATCGCTTTCACCAAACCCTCAACTAGGGTCAAAAAGGCTACTAGCCTTGAGCCCCAATTAGGCCTCCATTTTCTAGAAAACTGGTCTTTGTTTAAAAAATTTCCAAAAGACACCCATTCTTTCTTTGGGATTCTTGGAACAAATGCACACCTCTCAAGGATTCTTGAGGTCTTAAGCCTTAACAGACCGTACAAAGCTTGAATCTGAAAATGCACATTTCCTAGGGTTTTTTAAGCCATTGTCTGGCCGCTTTCAAACTGTCTACTATTTCACACATCAAATGAAACGATGGAGACTTATCCTTCATGAAATAGCTAGGTAAGACACTTACCTACCACCTCGAAAATAAAATTCTTAAAGAACTTGAACCCCTGCAAAGTTCTACACTCTGCACTTCTTGCCTTTCTAACCGGGCACCATTCTGGCTCGCCTAGGGCAAGATCTTTCTAACATCTCCTGAACTTTCCCAAACCCTACAGCCTACCATATTTACAAACATGGAGTCTAGGAACTGTTCCCAAAGGGTCATACAATTTGTACGGTGGGAAAGTGGTCTAGCACTCCATTTTCTCAAGACTGCCTGGTTCAGGCCAGAAAAAGAAAGAAATCAAACTATTTACAAACAAGGGATGAAAATGAATCACAAAGGAAAATGAATGGAACACAAAGCTTGTATTATATCCACACTACATTCTAATTACAGAACATAAGTTAATTCAATCCATTTAAAGCTCTGTTATGAAGCAGAAATTAGAAATAACCTTCAAGAACGTTGTTTTATTTCAACTCACAAAATGTTTTCTCAATACCAATCCTTCTAACCCTGTTTACAGGTTGAGACTCACCTTAAATAAGGCTCCTCAATTAGTTATCTCCTTTGGTCAGACTTCTTCATGACCTAATGGCCAACGTTACCAAAATCCACTATGTTTTCTAACTTTTGACAAGGTTAACAACCTAAACAAGAATGAGCTTCAAAACCCATCCATTCTTTCCACTTCCAATTCCACTGATCACAACAGATCAACACTTATTCATAATCCTCAAATGCTAACAAAATGGTCAACATGACCTTCAAAATAACATACCCAAGGAAAATTTAACTAGACTACTTCCTAGGTGTGTTTCCTAGGTGCTCCTACACCATTCTCCCCCTCCCTGCACAAACACTAAGGAATGGAAGGAGAGATCAATGATTGGTCATCTTGAACTAATCTTCTTGTACCCATGTGGCTTCCGATTCATGCTTGTTCTTCCACTTGATGAGGTGCTCCATGTACACCTTATGCCTTGTAGACTTTTGCACTCTTGACTCTAAGATCTTCTCTACCTGAGGCTTGTCTTGACTAGGTAAGGATACATTGCTGATGTCCTTGAAGATCTCCTGACTGTTCTAATCCACATCATTGACTGTCCCCTTATACTTGATCAAATCAGCTACATTGAACACTGGAGAGATGCCTAGATCGGTAGGTAACTCCACCTTGTAGGAATTCTTGCCATACTTGGCCAATACCTTGCATGGACCCACTCTCTTCATCTGCAACTTGGTTGACATTCCCTTCTGCAACCTTGACTTGTTAAGGTGGACCATAACATAGTCCCCTACTGCAAATTGCACATCTTTCCTTAACATATCTGCCTTCTCCTTCAATTTTTGTGTAGCCTCAGTGACTGTCCTCTTTACCTGCTCCTAAATCTCCTTCATGGTTTGACTGAAGTCTTCTGCATGTCCACTTCTTTGTTCCATAGCTCCAAGATCTCTAAGCTCACATATGCCTCTTGGGTGCATCCCATACACAACTTCAAAAGGACTCTTCTCTGTGGTCCGGTTCACACTATCATTGTATGCATACTCAGCTTGTGAGATAACCATATCCCATGTCTATCCATACTCCTTAGTTAGGCACCTTAGAAGGTTACCTAGCACCCTGTTAACCACCTCTGTTTGACCATCGGTCTGAGGATGGTAAGTTGATCCAAAAGACAGGTTAGTACCCAATCTTTTCCATAGAGTCTTCCAAAAGTGACTCATGAACTTCACATCTCTGTTTGAAACAATGCTCAAAGGCAACCCATGGATCCTTACAACTTCCTTGAAGAAGAGATGAGCTATGTAACTAGCATCATGAGTAGTTTTGTAGCGAATAAAATGACTCATTTTGCTAAATCTGTCTACCACTACATAAACACTATCAAAACCAGTCTTGGTCTTAGGAAGGCCTACCACAAAATCCATGCTCACACACTCCCATGGTCTGTTAGGAATGGGTAGGGGTTGATATAGACCAACATTACTAGCTCCTCCCTTAGCTTTCATACACACAACACATTGTTCCACATACTTTCTAACATCTCTTTCCAACTTAGGCCAGTAATAGAATCTTTGCACTAGTTCTAAAGTCTTGTTGATGCCAAAATGTCCACTAAGACTGCCATTATGCTTTTCTTGAATGAGATTTTCCCTCATTGACCCTCTTGGAACACATAACTGATTTCCTTTAAACAATAACCCACTTTGCAAAGTATACTCTGAGTATTGGCTATGGAAATGATTCTCAAAGTTAGAACATACCTTATAGACCTTTGAAAAGTCTTCATCTTCCCCATAGAGATCCTTGAAACTCTCTATGCCAATGCTCTTGATTTGTATCTCTTGCACTGCCAACAATCTCCTGCTTAATGCATCTGCTACTTTGTTTAGCTGTCCCTTCTTGTGCTTGATGGTGAAGGTAAAAGCTTGGATGTATTCCATCCATTTCAAATGCCTATTACTCAACTTCTATTGAGTGTTGATAAAGCTAAGTGCCTGATTGTCAGTAAAGACTACAAACTCCTTGGGTAGAAGGTAATGCCTCCATTTCCTAAATGACTAAACCAAAGCATAAAGTTCTAAGTCATAGGTTGAATACTTCTTCTTTGCTTCATTGAGCTTCTCACTAAAGAAGGCTATAGGCCTGCCCTCTTGACTTAACACTCCTCCTACTACCACTCCACTAGCATCACATTCAACAGTGAACAACTTGTCAAAGCTAGGTAATAAGAGAATTGGTTGAGTTGCCACCTCTTGTTTCAGTTTCTCAAACCCTTTCTCAGCTTCTTGAGGCCATCTAAACTTAGTTTTTAAACCTCCTTTGATTGTATCTAGGACTGGTGCACATATGCCACTAAAGTTCCTTATGAATTTCCTATAAAATTGAGCCAATCCATGAAAACTTCTTACCTTTGTCCCTGTGGTTGGAGTAGGCCAGTTTAGGATGGCTTCCACCTTGCTTGGATCCATCTTCAATGATCCTTTGGACACTACAAAACCCAAATATACAAGCTCTTGCTTAAAGAACTCACACTTCTCTAGATTGATTGCGAACTTCTCCTCTTGCAACCTTTTAAGGACCAACTCCACATGTTTTAAATGCTATTCTGCTGTCTTGCTGTATATGAGGATGTCATCAAGATACACTACCACAAATATCCCTGTAAAGTATTTAAGCACTTCATTCATGAGCCTCATGAATGTGCTAGGGGCATTAGAGAGGCCAAATGGCATAACTCTCCACTCATACAACCCATCATTTGTCTTAAAAGTTGTCTTCCACTCATCTCCATCCTTGATTCTGATCTGATGGTATCCACTCTTGAGATCCAACTTGGTGAAGTACTGAGCTCCTCCAAGACAATCCATCAAGTCTTCAATCCTAGGGATAGGGAATCTATATCTGATTGTGATTCTATTTATTGCTCTTGAATCAGTGCATAGTCTCCACTTACCACCTTTCTTTGTTGCTAAGACCACTGGTACTGCACATGGGCTAATGCTCTTTTGAATCAATCCTTGATCCAACAACTCCTACACTTGCCTAGCTACTTCTAGGTTATGATCTGGTGTAAGCTTGTATGTTGCTTTGTTTGGTAATGAAGCTCCAGGTATGAAGTCAATTTGATGACTAATGGCTCTCTTTGGAGATAAAGTTGCAAGTGTACCATCACTGACAATGTCCTTGAACTGATCCAACAACTTTAGGACTGCTCCGGGTATGACTTTCTTGTCAGCCTTGTCTTCTTCTTTAGGTTGTAACACAACCACATATCCTTCACCCCCTTTATGTAGGTTGTTAAGGAACTCCTTCCCACTACTCAACATGACACTTGGTGTCTTTGACTGTCCTTCTTCTTCTGACAGTGACTGCAACTTGAAAGTCTTCCCATCCTTCTTGAATGAGATGGTGTTCTCTTTCCCATCATATATGACACCTCTGTCATATTGCCATGGTCTACCCAATAGTAGATGGCATGCATCCATGGGTAAAACATCACAAACCAGCTTGTCTTTATATCCTCCAATGGAAAACTCCACCGTTACTTGCTCATTCGCTAAAACACTTTGCCCTTTGTTTAGCCATGTGACCTTGTAGGGGTTAGTGTGGGGTATCTTCTCCAATTTCAGTTTCATTGCTGCTTCCTTTGAGATAATATTGTCTATTGAACCTGAATCTACTATAACCTTGCATACTTTACCAAGTATCTTGCACCTTACTCTAAATAGAGCTCTCCTCTGTTTTGGTTCTTCCTTGATCGGTTGTCTAATCAAAACTCTATTGAACATCAGATTCTCTCCTACCTTAGATTCAATATGACTGATCTCAAATGACTTAGGACTCATGGTGTCCTCTTGTGCATAAGTCACTCTCTTCTCAATGCTTGATGAAGATGCTTTCTTCGGGCACCTATAAGCAGGATGACCTACTTGACCACAATGGTAGCATTTCATGTTTGCAAAGTATGAATTGCTCCTGCCTGCTCCTCTTCCTCTATTTGAACCTCCTTGAGGTCCTCTACCTCTATTATACCCTCCTCTAGAAGGTGTTTCATTGCCATGATCTTTGGTTTTAAACTCTCCTTGGTTTCTTTGGTCATTGCCTCTACCTTGGTAGCCACCTCATTGCCCTCTTTGATCTCTTTGATCTCTTCCTTTTCCTTTGCCTTTAGAAGCCTGGTCTTGCTTCCTCTTGCTTCTTTCCTCAATCTTTATGGCCAATTGATAGCATTGGTGTACTGTCTTGGGACTTAGAAGAGTCATCTCCTCTTGAATGTTCCACTTCAAACCGTTAAGGTATCTAGCCACCTTGAGACTCTCATCCTCTGTCACATTAGACCTCATGCAAAGTTTTTGAAACTCCTCAGTGTAAGTTTTTACATCTTGGTCTCTTTGCCTCAAGCTCTGTCTTTTCTTGTGTAACTGAGTCTCATAGTCATCTAGCATGTATGCTTCTTTTACTTTGGCAACCATTCCCTTCCAAGTAGTTATAGGCCGCTTTCCTTCCTTTTCCCTCTTTGTCTGAATGAACTTCCACCATGTCAAGGCAGAACCTCTTAGTCTTGACTTGGCCACCTTTACCTTCTATGCCTCAGTGACTCCATCACATTCAAAATGGTTTTACATTCCCTCTATCTAATCAACAACTAAACCAGCTTCCATTTTTCCACTAAATAGTGGTATGCCTTCAAGTGCTTTTCCACTCAAAGCCTTCAATGCCTTCAAGAAAGGATCTTCTTTCATAACAGGGTTAGGTTCAGGGGTCTTTTCTTCCTTTGCAACCTCTTCTTCCTTTGGTATCCTTCCTTCAAATTGCGCACTCCTCACTGCTTGCTCAAGTTGGGCTATTCTTTCCCTCAATTGTTTATTGTCTTCCTCCTGCTCTTCAACCATCTTGGCCAACTTCTCATTTGTCACCATGATGGAAGAATCACTAGACTCAACTGCAGACATACAATATTCTTCCCAAATCTTTTACTTGCTCTGATACCAATCTGATAGGGAGAGGGGTTGGAGAAATCAATCTCAGATTCTTGCTCTAGGTCTTACTTGCAAGACCTTCTTGGTGTTCTTCTTCACCTCCTTGACCTATAGGCCCCTTCACATATTTAGGTGCCCCTGGTTCTCCTGGCCAACCCCACTTCCATCACCATGTAAAAAACCAAGCCAATCTTGTGCTCTCTCTGCTATTCTCTCCTTAGCCCTTAATCTGCCCTAAAGACTAACAATACCTCAACACTCAATTTAGATCTTGCAGGGGTGTAGATATGTCTTTAATAACTTCAAACCATCCTCCTAGGGTTCCTGAAGGTTCACCAAGCTCCATCCTTCCATCGCTTTCACCAAACCCTCAACTAGGGTTAAAAAGGCTACTAGCCTTGAGCCCCAATTAGGCCTCCATTTTCTAGAAAACTGGTCTTTGTTTAAAAACTTTCCAAAAGACACCCATTCTTTCTTTGGGATTCTTGGAAAAAATGCACACCTCTCAAGGATTCTTGAGGTCTTAAGCCTTAACAGACCGTACAAAGCTTGAATTTGAAAATGCACATTTCCTAGGGTTTTTTAAGCCACTGTCTGGCCGCTTTCAAACTGTCTACTAGTTCACACATCAAATGAAATGATGGAGAATTCTCCTTCATGAAATAGCTAGGTAAGACACTTACCTACCACCTCCAAAATAAAATTCTTAAATAACTTGAACCCCTGCAAAGTTCTACGCTCTGCACTTCTTGCCTTTCTAACCGGGCACCATTCTGGCTCGCCTAGGGCAAGATCTTTCTAACAGCTCCTGAACTTTCCCAAACCCTACAGCCTACCATATTTACAAACATGGAGTCTAGGCACTGTTCCCAAAGGGCCGTACAATTTGTACGGTGGGAAAGTGGTCTAGCACTCCATTTTCTCAAGACTGCCTGGTTCAAGCCAGAAAAAGAAAGAAATCAAACTATTTACAAACAAGGGATGAAAATGAATCACAAAGGAAAATGAATGGCACAAAAAGCTTGTATTCTATCCACACTACATTCTAATTACATAACAAAAGTTAATTCAATCCATTTAAAGCTCTATTATGAAGCAGAAATCAAAAATAACCTTCAAGAACACTGTTTTATTTCAACTCACAAAATGTTTTCTCAATACCAATCCTTCTAACCCTGTTTACAGGTCGAGACTCACCTTAAATAAGGCTCCTCAATTAGTTATCTCCTTTGGTCGGACTTCTTCATGACCTAATGGCCAACGTTACCAAAATCCACTGTGTTTTCTAACTTTTGACAAGGTTAACAACCTAAACAAGAATGAGCTTCAAAACCCATCCATTCTTTCCACTTCCAATTCCACTGATCACAACAGATCAACACTTATTCATAATCCTCAAATGCTAACAAAATGGTCAACATGACCTTCAAAATAACATACCCAAGCAAAATTTAAACTAGACTGCTTCCTAGGTGTGTTTCCTAGGTGCTCCTGCACCACCTTATATCTACTCATCCCAACTATAATAGTTGGCGCTTGGGTTTTGTAACTAGTAGAATACAAGTTAATGAAAATTTTGACACATGCCACTCCTCCTAGCATACTCCCGCACATACATTTATCCTTCCAAGGTCCTGTGATAGTTGTATATGCCTCATAAAGCTTGATTTTTTAAACCCAGATTGGTGGCAACACATGAAATGTTAAGATTAAACTGTCATTGACCTTATAAATCCTATATTTTTTTTATGACATCTTTGTCAAGGTTTCTCTAGGTGCCTAAGATGTTAGTGAAAAATAATTTATAATAATATTCCACCTATAGTTTGTAAGTGCATTCATAAGGGATGAAGGGGTCCATTGACATTAGTAAATAATTACTTGTGACAAAATTAATTAACTCATCAAGTGGAGCACTTGGAAAGGAGGGAAAGTTGTCTCTTGGTGTTAGCTTCCCCAAGTTGGGTGCTTGGAAAGGAGGGAACAAATATCTTTTGGGATGCTAAAATAAGTGACTTTACACATTTTTGGGGGAATTCCAAGGAGTGAGACATTTGAATTTTGCAAGACGCTTTTGGGTGCCATGTTTTACCATGCTATGAGTACATCTCGTTTAGGAAACTTCTAGTGGTATCCTTCTTCCACATTTCTTATAAATTAGAGCCTTGGGATGGTAGTTTAAGATATGCTTTTGTTGAATTATTTTTATTGAGAGTTCATTGGTACACTATGTTGTTAGATTGGAGACAATGGAGTGAATGAAGTGTGTTGCATTGTAATCTTGTTTGAAGAATATAATACATACTTGGCCTTTCTTTTTGGTGGATTTTTTTCCACAAGGGTCACCACATAAATATTGTGTAATGTGACATTCTAATGGGGCTTGTTTTGATTATATGGGAAAAACAAGTTTTGAATGGACCCGAAACCATTTACAAGAAGTTTTGAATGGACCCGAAACCATTTACAACAAGTTTTAAATGGACCCAAAACCATTAAAAATTAGGTTTTAATGTGGCCCCGAAACCCGCACAAATAAGACCAAGTTGCACATAAATACAACATAGACAAACAACAACTAACCAACAACAGATCAAAAAATCAGCATGACAACTCAAATCTACACCACAAACACCCCAAACCAGCAACAAAACAAACTGCTGAAAAAGGAACCAGGTATTTACATGGACCTTAACCCCGAAGGTTTTGAAGGGACCTTCAACCCTTTACAACTAGGTTTTGGCAGGGACCTTGAACCCTTAGAAACTGCCTGTAAGAGCTAGACAACAACATACCAGTCGCTCAGGAGGAACACCACAGAGGTAAGAACATCACCCAAAACAAAAACCATGATGTTGAAAATCCACATCACCCACGATAGGATCCCTGGAAAAAACACCAGGGCAGTTGAAACCACCTTGAAACACCAAACAGCCTGACAGACCAACTCACAATCCACCTCAAGAGGAAAGAGCTCCCCTCCATTAGAGAGGATGAAGTGAACACCAGTTCCACCAAAGCCACAACTCTTCAGCAACCTTGGGTTCCACCTCAATAGGACCACCACTAGAGGAGACCAAAAAAGAGGGCACCCCAATCCGTCCAAAGCCACCACCTTCACCTCAATAGAAGGGCACTCCACCACCATAGGAATAGTCTTCACCTCAATAGAAGATGCAACCAAAGAACCGTGGAAGAGAGCCAACACTTCAGAAGAACAGGCATACACACCATCCTTCGGTAGTCTAGGCCAATGGAACATTAATAAAAACAAGAGGAATAAAACAACATTCCTCTCCTTGAACAAAGTAGAAGCAGGGTTGAGCCTAACACAACTCCTTGAGGAAAAACTTTAAAAGAGCCCATGAGAAAACCACCACAGCCACAAACTAAAACATTCCAATAAAGTATCTCCACAAACCATCAACTGCAGAGATCTATCAACGAGATAAAAATACCTTCCCCCTCGAACCAAAGCAACATCAAGAACCAAGAAGAGGACAAAGAGACTTTAAAGACTCTAATGGGGTTTGTTGATTTCTTATGTTACTAATTTTAATTCCCAAATCTTTTTATGGTATTCCATAATTAAACATACTTAATTGAATGGGGTTTCATAAAAAAACATACTTAATCTCACATTTTCATATTGTATTATTTTACTTTTTTTATCCCAACATTTGGTATCAAAGCTTGATCAACTTTGGTTCTTGTGGTTGGAAAGGTTTTATGGAGTACAACAAGAGTTATAGTCAATTTTCTTTATCAAATTTGTGTATAGAAGCCATTACTACATCTAAATCTTGGATAGACATTGAAAGATTCAATAGATCTAATTATGAGTTGTGGAAGCTAAATATGGAATATATTTTGGAAGAGAGGGATAAATGGACAATGAAAATAAATGAATTTAAACATGAAATTATTGCCCAAGACTTGTCAGGCAAGATGGATTAGAAAGTACAAGGAAACATCTAGCTTTGTCTTGTAGACTTTTTCCTTTTCAATATATCATAAGAGCCTACCACTTATTCCTTCTGGAAAAGGATGGTTGAAATTTATCAATTTAAAAGTCATGTTTTTGGTCATGTGGATTTTCATTCTATTGGTAAATCTCATTATTTTGTGACCTTCATTGATGGTGCCTCAAGATTCACTTGGATTTAAATTTTGTAACATAAATCTAAATTTATCACTAAGTTTAAAATACTTTAAGGCCCTTGTAGAGAAGCAATTAGAGTGTAAGATAATGGTGTTGAGATTTGATAATGGAGGTGAATATTGTTAGAAAGAAATTTGATGATTTTTGCAAGCATGTAGGTATATTAGAAAAAATACTACTCTATACACACCTCAACAAAATGGATGATAGAAACGATGAGCTAAACTTTGATGGAAAGAGCTAGAAGTATTTTAAGTGGTGTGCAATTAGATTATATGTTTTTTGAAAAAGTTTTGAGTACTACTTGTTAATTAATAAATAGAACTTCTTGTAGGGCTCTTGATTCAACACCTTATGAAGTGTGGATAGGTGAGAAACCTTATGTTTCACATTTAAGGGTTTTGGGATGTGAGGCTTATATTCATGTGCTTAAATAAATGTGATATAAAATAGATCCAAAAGCACAAAAAGTATCTTCATTAGATATGGTGAGAATGTTAAGGCTTACAAGCTTTTGAATCCTCTCACCTTGAAATTTGTCTATTATAGAGATTTGGTTTTTAAGGACTTTATGCTTATTTTTATTCTTAAATAGCCAAAAGATAAAGAAGGGGAAAATATGGTGCATTTAAGTTAAGCAAGAAGATGACGCAGAGCTAGAGGAAGAAAACACACTTTCTCAATCTCATTAGACAAAACTCAAAACACCCTTGTTTGATTACTCATCACAAGTGCATTCCCTTCACAAAACTATTGATTTAAAGTCACCAATATGAGAAATAAGCACAAAATCCTTTGTTGAACGTTCAAAAATCTTTAAACAACTTCAAATTGACTGTACCAAACCCAAACCTTAGCATAAACAACTCAAACATATGGACTTTCAATGTAGATTGTTCAAAACAACAATTAGGCCTATTTGGCTTCTTGAGAACATTCAATTTGTCAAACAACCATAATGGATTCTCTTGGTCTCTCAACATTTTTCCAAGACAATTAAACAGCTTATTTGAATAACTCACAAAAGACTTTACATCCCTTCAAGAAAGAAAACCTCAAATTTGGCTTTTCCTGTCCAATTAGGATTGTGACAACACTGCCTACATAGGGCAATCAACAAACAAAGGCACCAAACTTGTCTAAACACCAAACCTTGTCAGAAAAAGGTTATAAAATCACCCATACACCTTCCCATAACAATAACACACAAGAAGGACCCTTACTTCACATCCAAAACTCTCAAACTGTCACTGCACACTGATGTTTACCAGACTGAGACAACTTTGTATTCACAGGTCAGACAACATAAAGGGACTCTAAACTTGTAAATTCATCAAAACCTAAGAAGGAATGGTTATAAACACCCTTAATCAACCTTTTAAAATAATTCCACCATAAAATAACACCCTTTACATCTTCAAACTCAAAAATATTCACTGTATAGGGTCAATTTTCTAGATTTTTCATGAATTGCAGACCTAAGGCAATGTAAAAACGTACCAAAACCTTATCCTCACCCTCTGAAACTTTGGAATATTTAAGAATACACTCAAAATTATTTTTTCACCAATTTTTAAGGAGTTTCATCAATTACACTATGAGAAATGCAATTAAATGTGTTGACGGACACCCTAGAAGAGGGTTTTGACCCGTCGGAACAAAAATGCCAATATCTTTCTCAATACTTAATGAATCTAAATGAAATCAATCTCAAATTGAAGTAGAATCATAGGGAAATGACTTACCATGGAGGAGGAGAGAATTTTTGCACAAGAAATGGCCATACAACAGCCTGCAACACAAAAAATGCTGTAAAATACAGAAAACTGTGTTTTTCATTAAAATTCTTCTTCATAAATCAACTCCCAATCTTCCTCAAATTGTATGAGGCTTCAAAGTGCCTTTATAAATAAATAAAAATGTCCTAAACTGAATCGTTAACTACCTTGATAGTTAACATTCCCCTCTTTTACAATTTGTTGCATTTTTCAAACTTTGCATTGACAACATTTTGTCAAATTGTGCAACTTTTATATTTTAAACCCAATGACCTTAAAATGACTACCTATGGCATAAAACACATTCAAAATGATCTTATTGATCTTATTACAACATTATGACCTCCTACTTGAATCAAACTTGAAGTTTCCTCCTTGAGGCATGCTCATGCTTGGGTGCTTCTGCACCATTCTCCCGACCAAAAAGAACTCCAAGTCTACTTAGATCAGTAAATGCTCCTCCTTGTAGTCTCTTTTATGCCCTGGAAATTTCATTTTCACCTTTGGTTTGAGTTGGTAAATTCCAACATGATTCCATCTTGTCCTATCTCTATGAATCTGCTCATTCATGCCCCGATCTACTTCAGTCTCCCTTTGTCCTTCTCCTATCTGCTGCAACTTGATCTGCAAATTATTCCTTGTCCAAAAAATTAGCACAACAAAGAAATGATACATGAAATCTATCACAATACCTCCATCTTTCTTCAACTCTTTGCAAGTTTCCAAAAGCAATTAATCTTTGATCATTTCTTCATCCAATCTTGACACCAACTCAATATCTCCTTCCTCTGAAATCAGGTCCTTTATCTTCATGCTTAGAAATGGTTGCAACATCTTTGTCTTCATCTATGAATTCTTCATTTGCATCTTCAAATACTTCATCCTCTTTAATCTTCATTTTCCTTCTTATTTTTTCTATCTTCTTTATGGGACATACCATCTTCCTTTTCAATGTCAAGTGCCAACTTGTCATTTGTGTGATTAATTGTTCTTTCCTCAATTGGAACTCTTGAAACTCTAAATCCAATCTTCTCATTTCTTGCTTCAATGCTTCCAACTCTCTATCAAACTTTTCTTGTCTCTTTCTCTTCTTTCTTTCTTCCTCTACTTGCAAATGCCTCCTCAAATTCTCCATCTTTCAGTAAGTCTCTCCTTGCTTCACAACTCACTTTACTCAACTTTCTCTCTGCCTTATTAATGGCAGCAACCAAGTTCTCACATAACCTGCAACCAACCACAACTACAAACTCACCAGCCCGAATCTTTCTTGGTCTCTGATGACAATTTGATGCAAACAAGGTGGTGGAAGACTCCAAACAAACTTAAATTGATTAGATACAAACAATAACCAACCCTTGAAGCACAAAACACACAATTTGAATCAAGCTTTTGCCAATAGGCTTGTAGCCTTCAAATACGAACCCTACTCAATATCTTTTAGAGAAGGTCGTCCAAGATGCAAATGTGGAAGAACACAAAATGATGTATGATTGGAGGATGGAGAAGAAGATGAGGGTTCAAGTGGGATTTTTTTATCATAATTACCTAAATAGGTTGAAGAAAAAGAAGGAGAATCAATTACTCCACCCTTAATAATATACACAAGACAAAAAAATTCTATTGATAAGTATATCCCACTATTTTTCTATTATGTATTTACTTTGTTAAGTATTGATGATGAACCTAGATCACACAGTGAAGCTATTATTTCAAATGGTAATGAGTCTTTGCAATAAGCCATGTAGAAGGAGATGGCGGATCTAGACTCATAAGACACCTAGGTTCTTGTTTGTTTGACCAAAGGAAGGAAAGACATTAGTTGTAAATTTGGGTTTATATGAAGAAATTAGGTACAAATGATTCATTAAAGAGGTACAAGGCCAAAATTGCAGCCAAGGGCTACTCCTAGAGAGAGGGAGTCAATTTTGGTGAAATATTCTCTCTTATTACTAAATTATCCTCAATTAATTTTTTTATATCTATAATTGTTGCTTATGATTTTGAAATTGATTAAATGGATGCTAAAACTATTATTTTGCATGGGGATCTAGAAGAGACATTTTATTTGCAATGGTCTAATGGGTTTGAGATAAAAGAGAAGGAACACTTAGTTTATAGTTAAAACAATATCTTTATGGTTTGAAACAATCATCCCAAATGTGGTATCAAAATTTTACTCATTTACGTTGAATTTGGTTGTAATAAGTAAGGAGGGTCATTTCATTTATATTAGATGTATTGCTAATAATATATTAACTATTGTCTTGTATGTGGATAACATTTTATTTTTTAGTAATATCTTGAGGATATGATTAATGAGATGAAAGATCAAATTTTAGGTGCATTTAAGATGAAATATTTGGAGACAAAAAGATACATATTGGGTATGGAAATTAGGAGGGATCATGAATACAAAAGACTTTGGTTATCTTAAAGTAAGTATATGAATACTATTTTGTAGAGGTATAATATTTAGGACTATAATCTAGTTAGAATTACTTTACCAATTAGAACTAAGCTTACTTTAGATATGTTTTCCAAATGTGAGGATTATTTTGAGGATATGTCTAATGTGTCACGCTAATGTAATTGATAGCCTGATTATGCAATTTGTTTTATACTAGGCTAGGTATTTTCCCAAGTAATGGGAATATTGAGTAGGTTTATGTGGTAGAGAGCATTGGAACTATGTGAAGAGGGTGCCTAAATATTTGTGTGGCATTTTTATTTATTTTTGTTTATTCTAGTACTTTTAATATGGATAAGATATTGGACATATAAGGTGATGTAGATTGGGCTGGTGATTTGGATAGTCAGAGGTCGAGTGGTGGCTATGTTTTTATTTTTTTGGTGGTGTAGTGAGTTGGATGAGAAAGAGGAAACCCATGGTTTCTTTATCTACCATCAAGGTAAAGTATATTGTTAGTACTCATATCTCTAAGGATACATTTTGGTTATAGAGATTGTGTGCAAGGCTTGGTTTTGATTCTAGGATAATTTAGATTAGTTGTGATAGTTAGAGTGTAATCTATTTGGAAAAATATAATGTTTCATGCTCAAATAAAGCATGTGATGTTTAGTAACACCATGTTTAGGAAATGGTTGAAAATGGATAGTTTATGTTGAGGAAGGTTAATAATTGAGATAATGTTATATATTCTCTTACCAAGCCTGCAAGCACAAAAAATATTCTCTTGGTGTAGGGAGGCCATGAGACTCATTTTTTATACTTAATTCTTTTGTGTTCCAATGGATGCATTTACAATGTATGATGTCAAGTGGTAGAATGTTAGGATCAAGGTTCCATCAACCTTGCAAATCTTAATTTATTTAATTATTCCAACATCTTTTTCAAGGTACATCTTTAGGTGGCTACGGTGTTAAAAAATAATTTGTAATAATATTCTAACTATATTTTGTGAATTTATTTATAAGGGATGAAGGGATCCATGAGAAATAGTAAATAATTACTTGTGACAAAATTAATTAACTCCTCAAGTGGAGCATTTGGAAAGGAGGGAAATATGTCTTTTGGGATGCCAAAATGAGATACTTTATACATTTTAGGGGGGATTCCAAGGAGTGGGATATTTGGTTTTTGCAAGAGGATTTTGGGCACCATGGTTTACCATGGTATGATCACCTCTTGTTTGGGAAATTTTTAGTGGTATCCTTATTTCACATTTCCTATAAATTGGAGCCTTTGGATGGAGGTAAGATATGCTTTTGTTAATAGTTTATGTTTCTCTAGTTCATTGGTACACAAGTGTTGTCAAATTAGAGACATAGGAATGAAAAGAGTGTTGCATTTTAATCGTGTTTGAAGAAGATGGTACATACTCAATATCTCTTCTTGGTGGAGTTTTTTCCCACAAGGGTTTCTCCACATAAGTATTATGCAATGTGAAATTCTCATGGGGTTTGCTGATTTCTTAATGTAATTTAAATTTCTAAATCTCTCAATGGTATTCTAAAATTAAGTGCATTTATTTTAATGGTTTCATGGACACAAATACTTAATTTCAAACTTCTATATCGTAGTAGATTACCTTTGTTATCCTAACATGAAACAAGATGCTTTTAGAGTCCATAAGGTCATTCATCATGCTATTAACATGATTTCAAAACTATTCACCATAGTATAATCCCGCTTGTTATTGATTTTAGCCTTTGGACTAAGCAATAAGGAATTGTAGTTTGAGGAATTGCAATAAAAATGGTTTTTGTAACATTAGGAGTTAATTTATCTTGAATTTCATAGTAGAGTATGCTTAAATCCTTATATGACATATTACAAATAAAGGAGGTGAGAAGAACATGAAATGTTGCATCTAATCTAGGTATGAGAGGTAGTCAAATATGTTTGTGAGGGAAACCTTAATACAATATAGCAACAAGTCCAAGGATTTTAATATTTGATTGCTTGTATAAGCATGTGATTGGAATGCTTTTTTATTGATGTTCATGCATTGGCATCTTTATGATAACACTTCTTTTTATTTCTTGTTATGTAGGATGATGTACACAAGTTGGAAAATTTATTACGACTACAAGAAACTAATTTTTATAGACATAAATCTATAATCCATGAGGTTGATTTACCATTGAACATGAAATTTGATTACACAAGGGGTAACTCATCAAATTTTGATGAGAGGGCCTATGATCTTCATTAATTTTGCATAGATGGGATCATTTCAAAATGACTACACCTCTTATTTAAAGAGCTATATTTTAGAGATTAGAGAAACCACCTTTAGATGCATGAACTTGTTAGTCTTATCTCAAGGACTTTAATTCGATATACCACCAAACCAACTGAAACATAGAAAAAGGTGAGATATGTGGGTGGGTGATTTCGTGGAATGATCTAAGGGTTTAAACACACTTACACTTTCCCTAATTTCATTAGAAAAAGAGATATCCCAAGGATAGGGTTGAATTCCAACCTTGAGGTGAGTCAACCCTACTAGGAAGGTCTACTATTTTCTTATGACAAAATGACTAATTGACACTTTTGGGAGATAATTTTAAATGTATTAACTAATTAAGTTGCATGATCTAACTCTTGAAATGCAAAATATTATGATAACAAAAATGGAAACAAAAATTTGTAGGCATATTTGAGAAGGGCAGAAAGGTATGCACTTGGCCTAAAAAGTAGGTTTTGAGCTTTGTAGTAGGACTAGTTTTCCCTAGGGCAAATGGGTCTTAGTGCAGGGGTCTAAAATTTGATTTTTCAATCCTTAAATCTTGGATCTAAGCTACTAATTTCTCTAGGTTTGACTATCAGAAAGCTGAAAATAAAATCCGTAGGCGAGTTTTCGTAGCTTGACAACAATGATGATAACTTTGAAAACTTTACAAAATTACTCCTTTGATCAATCTTCAATCCTTCTTCACTTGTAAATCTGCACATACAAAGAGAAAAGAAAAATGTCTCTTTTTGGGTGAATGGGGGTTTGCCTTAGCCAAACCCCATGTTGGTAGTTAAACCTTGATATTGAAATGATGATCTAAATGGAAGGAATTGATGAATGAACAAAGCTATGTTACAACTCACCAAACCCTTAATGGTTTCCCTTAGAGGACTAAAGTCTAACACATCACTCTAAGTTCTGGATCTTGCATGAATTACCCTGATTGATTGCTTGATTTGATTCTTGAATGCTTGAAACCTACATCACAATGTTAGCTCCAAAACATGACATGAACACACATGAAATTTGATATGATGATATGATCTTGATTATTGTTGTAGATGACTGATAAATTTTCTCTTCAACGTTCTTGACAATAATATTTTCTCTTGTGATCTCTTGATTATGTAGCTTAGATTTGAATTGATAGAAAGACCTTATATTTATAGGTGTTTATCTAAATTCTCAAAAATTAGATTTCGCAAGTCGACATTTGAAACTTGAATTCGAATCACTAAAATGCCACCAAAAACATATTAAAAATTGGGTCTTGGCACTTAAAGGGGACCTGGGCAAATGAGTCCTAGGATGTAAGTCCAAGACACTCAATTTCCAAGGTGTTTAAATTAATGTTGGCAATTGTTTAATATAGGTTTCCCTTTCAAAAAATGGGAATAATAAGGCTTTAGAATGCATAATTTAGGTATTAGAAGCTTAATTAAGTACAACTAATTAAGGGGATGCAAACATATTGTGGAATTGTAAAGGTGTACAATTTTCTACACTACAACAACTATCCTATCAAAAATACATATAAGAGTTCCATATTTATTTCCATACATGTAATGTCCTAAACCCACCACAATGAATTTAATTATAAGAGTCCCTAATATATGAGTTTAGACCAATGGTTACATTCCTTTAGATTTGGTGTAGTAGAACATGGTGCTAGGATGTCATGATATTAAGATCTCACTTTATTGGGTCAATTCACTCCAAGTATCCAATATTGTGAGCCTTTGAAAACTAGTGAAAATATGCTCAAAGTACACAAAAATACAATCATATCATTAAAGATAGTCATATAAAAAAATAAATTATATCCTAAAAGATGGTCATACACACATAAGAATAGTCATACACACAAAGGTCCAATCTTTAACATGTAAATATTATCATCTACATTTGAAATATAGTTAAAATACCTAAGGTTTAGTCTAATGTAAGCTAATACCCTAAATTTTTTACATGACTATCATAAAATTGTTTAGGAATGAGTTAAGGACTATCAAGAGTTTTCTTTCACTTAGGGCTAGAACTCAAATAATTGTTTGACATGAAGGGCTAGATCAATATACACCTTTGAGAAGGATGTTGTTTGGTATGAAAATGGGTTCCTAAGTGTAATAAAGAATACTCCTCAAAGAACCACATTGCCTTTGTTAAGATCTCATTGTGTTTGATCCAACTGACCCTTGATAACCCCCTATCATACACAATAACCTTTATATAAGCCATAGAAAAATAAGTCAATAGCTCTAAAAATATATTTAATTACCTTGTGAAGATGAAAATTTTAAACACGAAAGAAAAATAACCTTGGAAGGAAGAATGAAAATGTGTTTATGAAGTTTAGAGACAAGTTTTTTTAATCAAGAGAGATTATGAACAACATAAAAGGAGATAATGGTAGAAGCTTGGTAATTGAATAGATGAATGAGTGGACAAGGAGTAAGGTGCCAAATTAGGTGGGGTTACTATTATTGACACCAAATTTGACCTTGAATTATTGATATAATATTATAATTTAAGGTTTTCAAAATTGTATTTTGATGAAATCTTATTTGTAGATATAATCAAAATTAGTTGTTCAAGCATGACTATAGATCCAATAGAGTGCAATTTTTTATAAACATATAATTTCATGAATTCATGTTGATAATGTTAGTCACTCTTAGGGTTTGAATGTGTCTCCTATATTGTAGATCGATGTTAGGATTGAAAGGGTTTTGTGAGGAATATGATGTTGTCTTGTGTTGTGATTATATGACTATTTATTAACAAAGAATGAGATTAATTCTTATAAGAGGCTTACACATTGATTAATAATGACTTAAACTAGAATTTCTATTTTCCAATAAAGATTGGTTGGTTGATCTAATATAAAGATATGCTTATTGATGTCCTAAAGAATCCATGTTCTTGATTTTTTGTCATCCTTGAATTGCCTTGAAAGGAAGGATGTATTAATAATGTTTCATAATAAATAAACATAACCATTGGAGAAGGTAATGAAGATGATAAGATATTTCAAATAGAATGTTGTTGCATTATTGAAATAGAATATTAAGGCCTTGAAAATGATAATTGATATCCTAATGGAGAAGAGATAAAATTAGTGCTTGAGAGTCATCTTTCAGTATGGATGAGTGAAATCAACTAAATCATATTTCTCATGCATCAAAGTAATCTTGTTTTCATAAAAATGAAATAAATTTTCTAAAATTAAATTTAGTGTTAGATGGGATTTAATGGAGTTGAGGAGTGTTTGTCTTAAGATAGTTATTAGGAATCTAAATTATTACAAACAAGGTTTTGTGACTTAAGAGTTGGTTAAATAATTTATGATACATTAGGAATTGTGAGAAGGTGTGAAAAATAGAATTTGGAGACTTTATAAGAAATGTTATGAATTACCAATGAGGTGTTATGCACCTTGGGAATTATTTCTTGGTTGTCTACCTGAACGAGATTTTTTTATAGGGAGATATGTCAAGGAGGAGATTTATTGGCCTTAAGATTTGTGATACTTATTTTTTATTGTTATTTTCTAAATTTTTGAGTTTTACAAGTTCCCCAAGTGCGTTATGTTGTTTTAAACTATTTTTTATAATTTACTTAGATTGATGGAATTCCACATGTGCTTGATGAAATTATTTTGAAGGCCTTGGGAGGCTATGTATGAGATCCACATGTGAAATATAATGGTTTTGTGCATCATTTATTCCTTCTCCAATCTCTTTAGACATCTACACCTCTTTGTGTCCTTTATCAAGTAAACGATTGATCAAGTAAAGCTAGTTATTTAGAATTTTTACTATCACAATAGGATCAAACTTAGTTATTTGTAAAATAGGATCCCTTCTTTATTTTAAACCTTGTTTCTTTTTATTTTTTTAACACATTGGTTAGATTAGGAGTAAAATTAGGGTTTTTTTTATTAGTTAAGGGTACATTTTACATGATTACAAGTTTGAATTCATTACTGGTCTAATTTTTTTCTTCTTTATAAATGTAATGAATGATGCCTAATCAATTTCTTTCAAATAGAAAACTTGAGAGTACTAATTAGTTAATTAGTTGGTAAGTATTTTCATTGAACTATAAACATTATGCTATATGCTCCTTGAATTGGAATAGTTAACATGATCATTGAGTTATCGTAGATATGACCTTGGGAAAATTTCATTTTCTTTCAAAGATCAAATTAATTTTAGGAGAGGTGAATGGATTTTACACTTTACTTGAGTTGGTGAGTGTCAAACCATATATCAAAAAACTATAAATAGAAGGACCTATAGATTTTTGTTTAGTTTATACTAGCTATATTATACAAGCTCTAAATTTAAGTTGGAAAGAAGGAATATCATCACAATGTCAAAATAGATTGAGGGAAATTTTGAGCTACTCTACCTCACACAACATATAAATACAAGAATTTATAATGGAGGATCTATATCAAGGTAAGATTGATCATATAATACTTCACCAAGATTGGGGGTCATTGTCACTTTATTACTATTCCCTAAAATACACCGATGGTTTCCCTATTTGTGTAATAAATTTTTTCTTGCTATTCTTGGAGGCTTACATGACTTATCGAAGAGTCCTTAAATTTTTTTACTTGATGATCTGAATTAAAAAATCCAAACACAATACCTGACGCACAACCTGCGATATTGTGATTTTTTCAAAAGAACAATAAACTTGAAAAGAGTTGTATGCAACTCAAAAAAATCAATTATTTATATTTGAAAAATTGGAATATGTACATAGCAAGAGGAATTCCAACAGTCATCACATCATTTGAAATTAAAAATTACAAAACTAAAACAATAAAACATAAAATTTTCAAAAAACATGTTATTTTATACCCCAACTTGGCGAGGTCATAACGCCTAGCTTGGTGGTCAAATTTTGAACTTCTCTACCTTGTTGAAAAGGTCTCAAAGAGATATAATTTTAGTCCCTTAAATTGAATGCCTATGAAACATTCAATTTAAAGGATTGATGACACTTTCAAGGGTGTTGCCACAATAGCGGTTTACACTTTCTGGGAGATCCTAATTTTTGCTGAAATCACATATTTTTAGAAAATATAACGATTTAAGCCTTGAAAAGTTCCATTTAAAGGATTCCAATTGAAGAGGGTTTGATCAAACCACCTTAGACCAAGCCCCCTTGGATAGAACCCCGCTGGTTTTAAACCATACCTATAACAGAGTCTCCTTTACACCTATCTAAATGCTGATAAAAAACCACTTTTGATTTACCTTTGGGGGATCAAATGAATTCATTTAATTTTATTTTTTTTGTAAGTATGTAGTCCTTATTATAAGCTTCCAAAAAATTATAATTATAATTAAATTAAATTTGATTATTAAATTTATTTTTTTATTTCTTGTGAATGTAGGTTTTTCACCGAAAATCAACCTCTTTGTTCTGCACATGTGGAAAAATACCAGATTATCACAAAAAAAAATTGAAAAATATGAGTGCACTAGATATTGAAGTCCTTGATCCAACAAAAAAGAAAATTTGAATTTCGATACATACAAAAAAATTTACATGTTATATGGCCCGCCTATGTCTGAATTGTAATTGGTTTGACCTCGAAACTTTATTAAGGAAAAAATATTTAATAAAACTCTATGAAACCAATTGGAAACACTAGATATCGTAGTTACAAATCTAAATTAAAAAAAATAGAATTTATCCTTCTTGGAAAAATGGTTATGCGTTATACAGTGAGCGTCACTCCTTAAAAATGTTGTTTACAGAAAAAAAAAAAAATAATAAAAAAAAAAATACTAGTTTTCGAAGCAGATGGAAAAAGAAGTGAAATATGATTCCAAAATTTTTGAAAAAAATATATTTAGAATCCACAGAAAAAATGACACAAATCACTAGTTCGCATCATCTTCAAATTCATCACAGTTTAGCCGCTATATTCAAGAGAATACCAAGAGTCATGTTACCATATTCCAAACATACATGATTTCAAAATACAACACTTATTGCCAAGTATGATGTCTCCATGTGGATAATCACCTTGTAAAATTTTCCACTACTACACACTATTAAAAAATAGTTGCATCCTTTGTATGGTTGGTATCAATATATTTCTCATATAACCACCATTTCCAACTTTCACTTGTGGTAGAATATTAATATATAACTTCACTTTAGATTTCTTTTAGTACCTTATGTCATCTTATAAGTCATTATCTAACCCTCAAATCATGTTGCAAATTCATTAGTTCTCTCACAAGTGCCCTTGCATTTCTATTCAAGTTTCCAATAAGTACTAAACACCTACATAGTTGTTATTTCCTCTTCCAAATACTTTGTAGTGACTAAAATAACATCTTCATATATAAACAAGTCATATATGATGTACTCTAACCATTTTCATAATATCACCACATGTTAATCAAAACATAAAATGTTATGCCACAATGTTATAGACTCACCATATTTCATTTTATTCCAAAATATTTCATCATATTACACCAGAAAGAAGGATATAGATATTTTTTTCCTCAAGGACTCTTCCAGGTGAATATCCCATAATTGCCAATGCTTTTCCAATAAACATTTATTATAGAAGATAGTGCAATATTTAAACCCAAGAGATTGTTGGAGTACGAAAACACTAAGAAGGGGGGGTGAATTAGTGTTTTAATAACCAAATTCAATTCAATTGTTTCCCATAACACATTATCTCTTTATTATAACTGGATGTTCAATTACTAGAGTGTATTCAAATGTGATAACCAAAAGCAAATGCATGAACAACATGAAAGCTCAAATGTTGCAAAATGCATAAATGAAACAACAGAATTGAAATGCTTGTATCATGAAAACCATAAGAACCTCAACACCATAACACAATAATTTATGAGTGGAAAACCCTTTATAGGGAGAAAAAACACTCGAAAAATATTGCCTCATTGGCTTGATAAAAATCTCATTGGTTACAAAGCCTCACTAGCTAGTTTAATGTTGCTACAACCTCACTGGCTTTTCAAGTTAGCAACTGCCTCACTTGCATAATGAAGTCTCACTGAAATTGATTGACAATCAAGATAAAGAGTAAAGGACTGAGGGTCACTCTGTTTCTCTAAGCTCATGGAAATTTTCTGTCTTAACACATTTTGTGTCCTATAGGCTTCATTACATTTGAAACCTAGAAAACATAAAATATATTAACTATTCACTATTCTTTTGCAAAAATTTCTTTAAAGCACAAGATTCATACTATTACATATTCAAAGATACATTTTAACAGGAAAATTCAATATAGGGTTTCGAGAGAAACCTCTTTTTTAGAACAACATAGTCAAAGAAATTGAAAAAAAATGAATCTTGCTATCTCAAGCTTTTCTTTTTCATTGTCTAACCAAATTCCAAGCTTGAGCATCTCATATAAATAGCAATCATTAACTTGGTAAAATGCAATACAACCATACCTTAATCATTGAGAGGAATCAACTGCAAAAACTTAAAAATCTCAACTGCCCAAACTGCCAAATCTTCCAACTATTCAAATCCACAACCATTGATTGTCAATGATTCAAAAACCCTGTTACTTTCCAAGAACCCTAAGTTCTCTGTTGTATACACCAAGTTCACAACTTTGCATAATGCCCGATATACCTTGCTTTCCACATTATACAATGTTTCCTAGCTGAACCGGTAACCCTAGAAGGGACCCATAGAAATAATGTTATAATTTTCCTTCAAACCTTTCCTCAAGCACTTGTGACTTGCTAGGAAAGTTAACAATTGCAACAACCTTAATTTATGCCTTTTATCACTTTGCATATAAAAAAAAATATCATTGTGTATGACTTTGATGATTATTGTTGCCTTAGTAAAATGACAATGATAACCAAATATCATCAAATACCAACCAACATTATAATACATTATGCCTTTCAAATATGCATCAAGGTGAAAGTCCATATTGAGTACATCAATGCCAAACTCATCTAATGTCAAAGGGGTCAACAGAGATTAGCCTCGTTCTAAAGAATGTAACAAGCTAGGTATTTCATCTCTATACCACATGTACTTTGTAGTACTTACAATTTTCTTCAAAGATTTTGTAGTGTTACCTAAGTATCAATTTTCTCCATTTGAACTTTCTTTCTTTAAACTGTCTCCATCACAAAATGATATTGCACATCAATATGTTTTGTTCTTGCATGGAAAATAAGATTCTTAGTGAGACAAATTATGCTCTATGAATCACATTTCAACTATACTCGACTTAAATTTATAATATTGTTACTTAACATCTTCAACCACACCACTTCCTTACAAGCATGTGTTGTAGCCCTATATTTTTCTTTCATAGTTGACAAAGAAATTATTTTTTTCCTCTTACTCATCCACATTACTACAAATAAAATTAAAACATATTTTCTTGTATTAATCCAGTTATCAAGATCCCCAACCTAATTACAATAAAAAAATCCATGTACACTCAACAATTTACCCATATCATTAGTACCATGATAAACAAATTAATTTTTTAGAGTTCCATTCAACTACTTGAACACTCTTTTTACATTTGTACAATGTTACATAGTTAGGCCATGAACTTACTTATAACTCTCGTTGCTTTGGTAATGAGTTTTTTTTTTATACCATCACATACATGAGACTTCCTACCCCACTTGTACAACTAACCTTCCTCACTTCCTCCAAATCCCCTATAGATTTAGGACATATTTTTGTACTCAACTTTATTCTAGTCATTAGAGGTAAACTTATCAACTTACTATCTTGCATTTCTATAAACTTAGAGGTGAACTTATTGTCTCAAGATACTTCCTTTGGTTTATCCATAGCTTCCATTTACTCCTATCCCTACATGTCTTCATTGTGAGATCATGTCTAGTAGCTTCAATTATTTCATACCAAACTTACTAGACAATTGAGTTTTAAGTTCTTGAATTAATGATTTATCATTTTTAGTGATGATCATACTATACACATATAAAATAATAATAAGAAAATGACCATTCATTTTTTAAGTATAAATAATGATCAACATCACTTATTTCAAAACCTAATTTTATAACATGTGTGTCAAAATTTTGGTTTCATATCTATGGTGATTACCTTAATCCATATAGAGACCTATTCAACTAACAATATTTTTTGTTTACCTTTCACATCATATCCTTTAGAGTGTTTCATGAAAATTTCTTCCTCTAAGTCTCCATGCAAGAAAATTGCCTTGAAATCCATCTAATCAATTTACAAACAAGTGCTACAATAATAGATAATAACATTCTCATGGAACTAAAGTTAGCAATAGGGGAAAATATCTCATAAAAGTTTATTCCCAACCTAGGAATAGTCTTTTTCCACCAATCATTCCTTGTACTACTCAAGTGATCTATCTACTTTGAGCTTATTTTTTAACACCCACTTGTACAACCAATGGGTTTCCTATCCTTAGGTAGATCAAAAATCTAATTCTTACACTATTTTAAAGCCATTATCTCTACATTCTTATCATTCTTCCAATAATTTTTCACTGTGGAAGTGAGAGCCTCTTCCATGAAACTTGGTTCACTATTAGCACAAGTTAGAGAAAAGACATAATAAAAATGCAATGGAATATACCTTTAAAGTGATTTATGTTGCCTAGTAGACCTTGCCACAATTTATGTTTAAGAAATTCCTACCACATCTACACCTTGTTCTTCTCTATAGTTTATGTAAAATGTGGTATCCTCTTCCTCTACCAAATTGTTATGTCCACTATCTTGTTCAACTTTTGTTATTTTTTTTTCTCCATCTTTGTTTCAAAATGCATCGTTTGAATTTCAATATCCTTTGACTATTCAATTATAGGCCTTACACCAAGTCCGCTAAGTGTAACATCCTTGAGTAGAAAACCTTCAAGGTTTCTAGATTCCAAAGCTTGTAGACTTTGAAATTTTCTACACAACTAATAAAAATACACCTTTTATCTTTGGGATATAACTTGGACCATAATTGCTTAGGAACTTGAACAAATTCCTCAGAAGCAAACACCTACAAGTGTGTCACCACTAGATTTCTTCCAACCCACACTTTATAATGTGTCTTATTTATTAGTGCAAAAGTAGGAGACTTGTTCTTTAAGTAACATGCAATGCCCTCACAAAGAACTCTTATCTTAGGCCTATGTTATTCAATATACTCCTATCCTAATCAAGCATGTTAGAAGCTGAGATATATCTCATAGAACATGTTTGAGTCACTCAAGGACTCGAACCTCTAGGATCATTTGAAAAATACAACAAAAACCTTCTACAAGAGGGTAAGAAAGAACATGAAATTGCAATAAAAGATGCAAGATATGGCCAATATGCAATACTCAAGATTGTAATATTATATTGGACTTACACAACTAAAAAATATCTTAGCTGAGTTTCTTGGATTGATGCAATGTACATATGAAGCCTTGCTTATATAGGCAAGGAGTGAGATAGGATTATACAAGATCATGACAAGTGTCTTAATCCTATCACATAAGACAACTAAGTCATAACAACCTAGGACACACACATTAAATTCTCGATGCAAATATTAAATGCATGAGCGAATTATTAAATTCCTAGATAACTAAAAGTAAATAATGAGACATGGCCCCATTATAACTAACTTCTAGAAATGACAATAAAAAAAAATAACTCTTAAGTAAACTTATAATAATGTGAATAGGTCCTCATTAATAACTAGTTAGGAAATAACCCCATTCACACCAACACCCCCATAAGTGCAACTTAGAGAGTGCAGTTTTTATGCAAATGACACAAAGATGGGTCCCGACTACAAGGCCATGTTAGGTACCCATGTACAAATGCAAATGCAATCTCTCACAAATAAAGAAAAGGACAAAACCTAGTGGGACAAAACTCCTCCCCAAAAGAGAGATGAAATACAAAATACTCTCAATCAAAAAATAAGAGGACAAAACGGGCCATTCAAGGAAAAAGACCCCCACAAGAGAGATAAAGAAGAAGAGACCATTTAGCACCTCCTCAATAAAATGATCCATCAAAAATCCAATCAATCTCCATCCACACAAAGGATGATAAGAGAAACCATATAGCCCCCCTATAATGAGTTAACCTACTACAAAGAAGCACTGGAAGCACACTATGAAGTAACATTGGAATCCTTAATTCAACAAACAAAGGAAAGATAATTCTATTTGCTAGAAACCATATTAGAGTCACTCAAGGACTCAAGTTGGAATAATGATAAAGCAACAACAGACTTGATGCCAAGGAACACTGGAACACCCACTATATCACGCAACCCTCGAATCTATGAAGCAACAATCAATTGAAAAATGATTTGGAATGGAAATGAGGTGTAGAGAAAATGTAAACCTAATGCACACAAAAAAGGAAATAGTGCATGCATTGATGAATGTTCACATTTTCCTCCATAAATAAAAATTACCTTAGATCTATGTAGAGGACGAAATATAAAAAAATGACCTACACCACTATGAAGTGCTTGAAACTAGCTTTCTCTCGATATCTCGTTTGCCAAAAGTGGACACCATGGTGAAAAGTTTGAATTTTTTTAAAAAGGGTAAATTTTCCCAACTAACAATTAGCAGATACAACCCTTTTGATTTGATTTCTGAAAAAATTGCTGGATGTATGCAAAAAGTAATGGATATCTAGATAATATTTTGATGCTACCAACAAAACTTAGAAAGTGTTTTTGAATCTAAAAACTAGAATACGCGGTTTGGTAAAAAGAAGTAAACTTTACTTGTAGGGAAAATAGCTGCGCTGAGCTATTTTGAAACCCATTTCTAAAAAATCTACCCACTATCTGCAAAATCTAGTAGATGTTATTTTGTGGTTTTGAACAAAACCCATAAATCATTTTTCTCAAAAGTACATGAGGAAATATATATATATATATATATATATATATATATATGTCATTTTTTATCCAATATGCACCCTGCAAAAGCTCAAGCTCAAATCACCCTCAGTTTTGAGAAGGGGTTTTGCAACTCTAAAGCTCTGATACCATGTTAGAAGTTGAGATATAGCTCATAGAACATTTTGAGTCACTCAACCTAGATTTGAACCTCCAAAATCATTTGCAAAATCCAACAACCTTCTACAAGAGGGTAAACCAAGAACATGAAATTGCAATAATGGATGCAAGATATGGCTAATATGCAATACTCAAGGTTGCAATAATATATTGGACTTACACAACTAAAAAATATCTCTGCTGAGTTGCTTGGATTGATGCAATGTACATATGAAGCCTTGCTTATATAGGCAAGGAGTGAGATTGGATTAAACAAGATCATGAAGAGCGTCTTAATCCTATCACATGAAACAACTAAGTAATAACAACCTAGGACACGCGCATTAAATTCTCAATGCAAATATTAAATGCATGAGAGAATTATTAAATGCTTAGATGACTAAAAGTAAATAATGAGATATGGCCCCATTATAACTAACTTCTAGAAATGACAACTAGGAAACTTAACTCCTAAGTAAAATTATAATAATGTGAATAGGTCCTTACTAATAACTAGTTAGAAAATAACCCCATTCACACCAACAAAGAAAATTTGTATTCAAAATTTCTTCCACCTCTTTCTACTATGGTGCATATGGGGTAGTCCTTTGGCTCATAATTGTAATACATCAAACTCTTTAGAGTAGAATTCACCTCTAGTATTTATCTTAAGCAACATTATTTTCCTACTAGTCTAATTCTCAACTAGATCTTTAAACTCCTTACACTTAAGAAATACATTGGACTTAAGCCTAAGAAAATATATCCAATTATACCTAGAATAATCATTAGTGAGTGAATAGGAAAGAGACTTACCAATGGATGGAATATCCATACGACCAAATACATTATTGCATATCACCTCTAAAATTTATCTTGTTGTCGCAAAGGTACTCCCCTCTGTCCAAATTACTCACTCAAAAACACAAAGTAAACTTGCAGACAAAACCTACTTCAATTTATCATTCAACAAATAGCAAGATTACAACAAACTCAAATCTTATTAATTCAATTCAACTTCAATGCAACTGCATTACAAAAACACCTCCTCTTGCTCTATGCTGAAACCCTCTATAATCATTGAACTTTGCACTTTGGTGAACTACTAATCCCTCAACTCGGCTTACTTTGCCTGTCCCTCTTTATCTTTAAATTCTCATAGCCATCTTTCTTTACTCTCCCATCTCTTTATCCCAACGTGGAGTGATTCATCCTTATTTCAAAAGCATTTCAAATGCATTAAATTTTACACTGACATGTGAACGGCGTAGTCCCAACTCTGGATTCCACTCCAAATCCTCTACCTCGTGCCTCCCGTTGCAGGCCCTTCACATGCTTCTCCCTCTCTTCACTGCGCCCAAAGACTCGTTTTCTTTCTACTTCTGCCCGTGCCCACTTATCTCACCCATGGGTTCTTCTCAGCCTGTTAGAGCAACCTCCTTTGTATATTCTTCTGTGCAATCACTATATACCCGCGGCCTGAACTCTCTTATTTCTCCCCCCACGCAGGCTTGTTCATATTCCTTATCTTTGAATTACTTTCAATTTGCAGTTTTAAATATGCCGATTAGCTCCCTTTAGAAATTTGCAACCTCATACTATTGGACGTCCCATTCAGATGCCTCCTCCTTTCACGCCTATCCTTCTTCTTAGTTGCACACTTTGCCAATTTGTTCTTTATGTGGCACGTTTGGTCTTCTCACCAATGTGACTTTTGAGGGCCTCTCCATTTCCATTCACATTCCCTCCCATCTGCCTATCATTGCATTTGTAATTTCTCTCTTTTTTTTAAACTGTTCCAAATGGTGCAACCTAATTGTATTCCTTTCCGGCTTCTTTAATCAAATCCACATATTATCCTTTTGAAGAACAAATTTACAATTGTTTGAATTTGTGTTTTGCACTGTCGGAAATTCAGAAGCTTTGTTGAGAAAACATAATCAAACACATAATTAGATTCCTCAAAATATTGAAGTGCAGAGTTAAGATTGATATATGGTCCATTTTGGACAATCAATATCAATAAAATTGATTGATCGTTCTTGAAGCCATTGAGACCAAGTCGATTTGCAAAGCCAATAGCAAACAAAAATCAAAATCAAATTGAAATATATTTTTTATTGACACAGGATCACACCTATCCCCGAATGCTCTTGCATCAGACATGCCAGGTAGAAAGATTGTGAGCATAGGCTCACAATGATGGAGTTGAGTGATAGAATTCATGATAGAGGTTAGAATTCCTAATCAAGCAGCAGACACAAGGACACAACAATAGATGGAAGAGATGAATGAAAAAGGTGAAGTGGTCAAAGAGAAACTACAAAGGAATGTGGACAAATTCAAGCATACACCTAAAGTGCAGAAGAAAGAGGTTCATTACAAGGATGGAGGAGGTATGTTTATAGGTACTAAAGTAGATTCAACAACATTTTCAGGTGAAGGAGTCAAGGATCATCCGTCAAACAGGTTTTTGCAGTTGGAGCATAACCTAGACACCAAAGAATTCAAAAACACAAAGGATAATGCCTATTCTAGTATTTGGTTCATTGGAAGGGGTTTCCAAATGAGAATGTTACTTGGAGGTCAGAGGATGATATGATCAAGCATGATTTTACTATTGCCACACTATCCTCAATGGGACTTGAGTCCTTTTTTCTCGAGGAGTATGGTGCAGGGCACCATAGGTCTTAATGTTTAAAAGTTGTTAAGTGTTGGTTTTTGTGTGTTTTCAGTCACTTTTGTTTGTAATAAGGTCTTTAAGACCATTTCTTATGTTTGTAGGGGGTCTTGAGTCATCTTGGAGTCCATTTTGTAAATGTTGCAAAAAGATGCAAAAGTTGTCAAAGCAACTTTGCATTTTTGCATTTTTTGGTTGTTAAAGCAAGTTGAACAGTTGGGGAGTTGGAAAATAGTTGGGGTCAGTTGGTTTTGTTTTGAAAATGCTTAAATAAGACTTGTGAATGTGGGTTGAAGGTTTAGAAGTTGAAAATTTGAATTTGAATAACAAACATACTCTGTTTTCTGTGTTCTAAGAGCTTAATCTGCTACTACGTGCAGATTGGTACGACTTTGTACAATCTGAAGATGATCTAAACTTGTGTGGAATTGATGGTGCATTGAATTTACATTCTATTGTTTTTGGTTTCATCTAGTTTTATCAAGTTTTGAGTAAATTAGAGCACATTTTCTCCAAACTACTTGAAACCCTCATTAGGGTGAGTTCTAATTGAAAATCATGGACTTCTCCTCATTCCACCATTGAATAAACCTTAAACCTCATAGAATGAGGGTATAAATGTTGTTTTTTGTGTTCTTAAAGTTGCAGGAGCAAGGGATGGAGGTTGATACAAATTTGTTGATGCCCTAGTTGGAAAACTTCATGTTTTTGGCATAAAAGTTGCCTAAGAGTTAGGGTTTTGTAAAAGAATTATTTGGAGAATGTTCTAGTTGATGGAAACTATATATACAGACCCTATGTGACATGTTGAAAGCTCTGGAATGAAAAATTGAGGTTTGGAGATTGTAAAACCCATTATTGCCTTGTTAAACAAGCCTAATTAGGCTTTTGTCAAAATGAGATAGTCAAATTTAGGACTTTGTGTTACAAAGTAACCCTATCTGCAATTTTGGTATGTTGTCAAATGCTTTAATGAGTATCTAAATCTATAATTAGATTCTAGGTCTGAGGTCTTCCATAAAAGTTATTCCAGAAAAAGCTTGTTTGTTGTCCTACAAGGCCTAAAGTCCGTTTGGTGAGGAAATCTATCAAATTAGGGTTCTAAGATTGAAAAGTTTTATTGGTTGTGTTATTTTTGAGTTGGTTTGTATTCACCCACCCTGCTCTACATCACTTGCACTACTAATTCTAGAATTAAACCACACTCTAGTATACTTTACTACCACACAATGCTCATAAAAGTCAAAACTATCTTAGAAATCAACAAGACATCACATCATATTCTTATTCACCAAGGTTTTCAAACCTTTCTCACTTAGATGACCTAATCACAAATGCCATAGTATCCTTGATTTAGATGTAGTAACATCAACACATCCAAAATAAAGTTGATGCATCTAGCATATACAAAGTACCATGCTGCACTCCCTTTGCAAGCACCAAATTACCTCTAGCTAATCTACACCCTTTTTCAAAAAAAGTGACATGAAATCTTACATTTATTATTTTAGACAAACATAAGGTTTCTTCCTAAACTTGGTATATGCAATACATTTATGAATGTTCATAATCTACCATCCATGAAAGGAATTTGACCTTTCCTTGACCGACAATCCTTAAAGATTATTTTCCCCTCATCAATTTTACTACACTCTAAGTACCACTTCTTATATGGTGTCATATGGAAAGAAGCACCTAAATCAATCAACCAAGAATCATTACCAACAATATTAGCAAATAAAAAACCATCACTACTATATTCATTAGTGTTAGAGCACTTATTAGAAAAGTCATCCATCTTCTTAGACTTACACTCCTTTATGTGACCCTTCTTTCCACAATTCCAACACATTAACTTTGACTTACTTGAAGATTTATAGATTTCTTTTCCCTTGGAAATTTTATCTATTGTCTTCTTCTTACCTCTCCGAACTCTCTTGAGCCACCTCTAACCATAAGAGCATTAAAATATTTCTTATTAATGATTTTTTTTTAGTTTCTTCACTTAACAAAATACTAATCAAAATTTCCAATTAGGCGTTGCATCATTACTACTCATTGAAATTACAAGGTTATCCCATGAATTTGGTAAGGACCAAAACAAAAAATGTATTTTTCCTCTTCATCCATCTTGACTCCTATTGATGCAAGTTGACTTATTATCATATGAAAACTATTTAAAAGATAAATTACACAACCACCATTCGTCATTTTCAAAGAAGATAACTTATTTTTCAAAACAATTTTATTTACTAGGCTATTAGACTAATGCAACATACCTAATTTCTTCCACATTAATTTTTTATCTACTTTGTTAGAAGTTTAAAATTTGTTTGTTGTTACAAAGGTTTTGTGTTAAATGCTAATTTCCATTGTCCAATTACTTGACGTTGGGTATGTCTTGATATATCTTAAGAATGTACCCTATAGTTCCAAATGTGATCCTTTGGGTTTTCAAAATGCTTTCAAAATTGCTAAAATTTACTTCTTGTTCTATCACACATTAAACCTATCACCTATGTGTCTTGTTGATATGTGAGCATGTGAATTCCCTTAGTCATAGCCCCTAGAACCATCTACTGAGTTCATTTCCATTTGATCCTTATCCACAACCACTTAACTTCCAACAACTTGTGCTACCAATTCCCCTTGTTTCTCATTTTAATCTACATAATGATGACCAACCTACATACTAACTTTTTTAGATGCACTAAAGGGTGACCTATTCTAGTTGGTATCCTCATGGCCCTATGGTCTTGACTTGTCGGCTATTGAGTTGGGCACTGAAGGGCCATGTTTGATCAAGTGGGACATAAGCAATGAATCAACGCATGGCATATGACCTCTAATATGCTAGGAATCTAAGTCATCAATCTGATAGAGCACCTTCTATATATGCTTGCCATGTGGTGACTACTTATTTCAATACTTGAGTTCCTTTGAATTGCACTCCTATGGGAGGCCCACTCTTTCCCTAAGTGCACTTACACATGAGCCTCTCATACTAAGACACATGACTATGTATTTGAAAGAAAATTAATAGTGAGTTTGCAACTATACAAAAGGATTTGTGATTGGTGAGCCCAAACGATATTAGTGGTGATTAACTAGTGACTAAGGTGTTCACATGAGCCAATGGGACGTCCATGCTAAGATTTATGTTTATAAAATAATGATCCACTAGTTAAAAGTTGAACCTCCATGAGTATGTGACACATGCTAGTTTAAATAGGGTCATTTCATGTCTAGTTAGCTAATCACTCTTTCTAGGTTCACCTATTCATACTAGTTAAGTCTCCACTTAGGGACTTTTTATTTTTGTCTCACTTCATGTGGTTGACACATGTAGTCAGCTTTTGAGACACCAAGTTCATGCACACTTTACGCATGCTCACACACTTGCCATATAAGCATACATGTGTTGCATCTTTGGAGGGGTAGTCAGTGGTTTAGTTCTACCTTTCTATGTCATCTACCTTACCTATATATGTAAGTCTCTCATTGTACGTTCATATACTCTTCATATTATATGATATATATGCTTTTGTGTTCATTGTTTTACTAATGAAATATATCAAGCGATTGTGCTTTCAAATCTTGGCTTCTCCAACATGATATTAGAGCCATGATTACACATCTCTTTCTAAATCAAGGTGACTAACACTTATCCATATCATCAGAACATCATGAAACCAAACAAACATCTCCATTGAATCTAAAGGACTAAGAATTAAAGAAATACTTTTTCTTTCATCAAATTAAGTAACTTTATTTTTTATAAATTTTACCCTTGTACTCGACGATACTGTACACATCTGTACAATATGAAAAAGTTGCAAAAAATTGATTTTTTAAAGCAGAGGGCCGATTAGCCCACTTCCCATTTCACCATTTTGGGTCAAAATTGTTTATTTATAGGTTTGAATTCAAAATCTTTACGGTTTCGAGGGCTTTGTAGGTTTTTTTGGGGAGATTTACGACATATTTGGCTTGTTATTTATCCTCCATTCACATCATGCTTGCTTATGAAGTCTCCATGAATAACACACTCAAGTTTGTAGGAAGTCTTTTTCTCCTACATGGATCAGTTTCCTTACCATATGATTCCTTTGGGTCAGGAATTGGAATGTAATACATTACCAAAATTATTAGCCCTTCCCACAAAGAAATTCCTCCTTTTGGCCATTAAGAACCATCGAAGGAGTAGATTATTGGTAATATGGAGAAGAAACCCTCCACCATACGACCTGAGTGAGCCACGATTGTTGCAGGCACCCATGGGGGGATTAGATCTTGTGTATACAACCATAATTCCTCCTCGAAGGGAACAACAATTATTGAATTCTCTGAGCATGACTTGTTTGGGAGGATGCCACCTTTGGTGTTGAGTCATTGGATGTAGGAAACATGATTAGCCATGGCATAGTCTTTGTGGAAGATCTCTACGTGCCTAAACATACATACATAGGTAAGATAAAGTTTTTGTTTGCAAGTTTCTTTTTACCTGGTTTTCGGTCTGGTTTTGGCCCTGCTCATGTGGGGAAAGCCAAGTGATGCCAACGTAAGCCAATCTACAAGACGAGATGTTAAACATGCAATAACTAGAATGCCCCATTTGCCAACCAACTGCACACATCTGCAACTTGTGCATGTCAGTACTCGTGGCCTGCAAAACTGTGCAGCGGAATTCTCTTTCACAAATGACCATATCAAATTCCTTCAAATGGTTCAAATGGCATTGGTGTCTATGGAGGAGTTTCAAAAGTAGCATCCTCTACCTTTCTTGGTGGCACTTCCTTGACATGTGGCCCTCTTCCTCTACACGCAACCCCCAAGCCATTTTAAAAGGCTCAAAACCCCTCCACGCAAGTCTTAGTGCTTTTTGATTACACTTAATCTAGTTAAGATCAATCTAGAGGAAAACAACACAATTAGCAACAACCTCACCCTAGCAGCCTCAATTTTGACCTTCACACCCTTTTGCCAATACTATCTCTTCAAAAGAACTTTTGTATTGAAGGTCTGCAGGTTCTTCAAAGTCTTGAACATACGCTTGCATGGCTAGTGAAGGCTCCTTTTGATTTATGCAACAAGCATAATCATATTTCTATTCAATTGCTGAGATTTTTTAATTGGCATAATTCATATTGTCCATGTGAAGTAGGTAGTTTTTCTACCATAGTTCATTGAGGAAGGATATCACACAATTGGAGAGGTCAAATATTTGCAAGTTCAATTACTTGTGCAACCTCCACCATAGGTAGCAAAAGACCCCCAACAATTATGTGGTCTACCAATGACCTCACCGCCACATCTTAGTCACTTCCTCCAAGAAGTGCCTAAAGAACCTGTTAATGATTCCCCCGGTCAACATTTCATATATATATATATATATATATAAACATTTATTGTAATAGAAATTGTTAAATATTTTATTTTTTCTAACAATTAACCACTAGTGGTTTGTTAACTATCGAGATGTGTTTAGTAGACCACTTGCCTTTTATGTTGATCTCAGACTGACCATAAAGTGTTAAAAAGGGTTTATTTTTCAATATATTGCTAATGGAGAGGTATATTTTTGAGCTTGAATAGTCAACAAAAATCTCTTTTTGTCACAAATACTGTGGTGAAGCTAATTTTTGAAAATTGTGTTGTTTTTCACATTCTTTTGGCCTTCAAAGTCATAGTTTGTAAACAAATTTTGATAGGGCATAAATTTCACCTCGATTATCAAAATTTTGCAATTTTTTTTCTATCAAAATTTCACAAGGAAATCAAATTTGCATGTCATTTTAAGATTCAAATTGCCCATTTATCACAAATTTTAAAAATCATTGTGCATTATAAATGGTCAAATTAGGGATCCAATATTAAAAAAACATTATGATCTCTCATGCACATCTTTCTGGGAGATCTATGTTTCAACACTAATCATTTTGGGGGGAGAAAACTTGTATTTTTACATTGATATTTGCTCATAATTAGACCATATTTAGAAATTACAAAATCAAATGTACATATTGTGGGAGAAATCAACATGGGAATGAATTATGTCCTTATGTCTCACATCATCTCCTCCAACTTATGATCAAGAACACATCTCCTCCATCACTTGATGCTACATTCAAATCCAGAGATGATATCTCCATGGCTTCTAATGATTCTATGCAATAGGACATTGGTTTATTTTTCCAAGTCTACCATATTGGGACACATTTCTATTAGACATATCATCTCTATTTGTAGAGTTACACATTATAGATTTGGATGATATAATTGAGGAAATATGTCTTCTATTTGATGAAAGTCACATCAACACTATTGTCACTCCATACCCATCTTTGGGTCTTGCTCTTGTCTTGCCTACATCAAATTTTATAGTGATAGATTTTGCATATATTCATGAGTTCACATATCCAACTCAGTCATCATCCATTTTAACATCATCTATAATAGTATATGATTCTCATCAATCCAATTATCACCATACATCCATGGTTCCTATACTTGAACCATATAACACCTGATTCATCCTATTAGAATTTGTCATAGCTCAACATCAGTTTGGATATCATTTAGCATCATTTGAAGATTATCATGGGAATCATTTTAGTCTTTAGATCATGTGCAAAATTCAAATACATTCATCTTATTTCCTATGTATTCCTATCTAGAATGGGAAGTCATCTTGCACACATGCGTGGTGTTTTTTCTTCCCAAGGGGATAAATGTTCAACATTCATGGATCATCTTCAAAATCTAGTGTCGAGCATCTACCAACACTATAAGAGGCATTTTGGGAGGAGGTTGCATGTTTTTTCTTCTTATCTTAGTTTTAGGAGGGATAATTTCTTCAAATGGGGTTGTTTCCTTCTCACCTTTCAAAGGGGCCACATAGACCTTCTCTCTTTCATCTCCTATGAGAGGAACATGTATTGTGCATTGTGCTATAAGTAGTCCTTGGGGTTCATGTTGAGTCCTCCTTTTATCTTCTATCTTCTTCACTTGTGCATTTCATTGTATCATTTCTCTTTTGGTGAGGGGTTTTTATTCTGAGTTTTTCTCCTTTACTCCATTTATGAGAAATTTGTATGTGGGTACCTAACATTGCCTAATAGTAGAGACCCAACATTATCATCATATTTTTATACATTACTCCCTAAGTTGCAATTAAGGGGTGGTGTTAGTTTAAATAGGGTCATTTCATGTCTATTTAACTAATCACCCTTTTTAGGTTGACCTTTTCACACTAGTTAAGTCTCCACTTAGGGAATTTTCTTTTTGTCTCACTTTATGTGGTTGAGACACCTAGCTCATGCACACTTTACACATGCTCACATATTTGTTATATGAGAATACATGTGTTGCACCTTTGGAGGGGCAATCAGTTATTTAGTCCTACCTTCCTACCTCCTCTACCTTTCCTGTATATGTAAGGCTCTCATTGTACATTTGTACACTCTTCACAATATATGATAGGAATGCTTTTGTGTTCATTATTTCACTAGTGGAATATATGAAGTGATTATTCTTTCAAATCTTGGCTCCTCCAACAACACCATAGATCTAAAGAATCAAAGGTAAATCTATGGTCGAGATCAAAAGGGCTTTGAAGGTGTTAACCCACTCATTGATATTAGTAAAGTTTCATATGCCCATCAACGTTAATTGTTCAAATTAATGGACAACATGGGTGTAAGGTGTTGCATTCATTGAATATAATCTTTTACCTTCATACAAAAATAATTCAATTGTTCTCTAAGCTATTTTTAATTCTACGCTTATAGATCAAGAGAGAAAGGTGTTTGTAATTCCTTAAAGTTGTGTGAAATTGCATTAATTATTGGGAATTATTAAAATATCAATAAAAGATGTTGTATTATGAATAAAAACTGGTGAGTGTAAATTCCTTATTTCTCTTTATCAATTCCTAAAGAAAAACCATACTTTTATGAATTATATTATGTCCTTCATATTCTTGAGTTTGGATCCTTAATTGAGACCCACCACCTAATAACCTAACCATGTCTACCAAGAGAAAAATACCTCTAGACCTAACTAAGGTATTCCCTTGGGAATTCAAATCCTTCACATGAGTGATCAGTCATATTGTTCTTACCAATCTATTAAAGATAGTAGGGAAAATTTAGAGACTAAATCACTTACATCAAGAGAGGTTCCTTGTTCAAAGAATTCTTTGACAAAGAAAATTACCACACTCCTATTTTTAATGGGTGGAGATTTGAATTAGGAAAGTTCATCATCCCAAATTATTACATTGATATAGACATTGTAGAATGTACTACAAAGAGATATAACCCTTAGGAATTTTTTGTATTTGATGCTATTGGTGTTAAGATTTTTACAATTGATGAGGGATTCTTCCACAAAGTTTTTCTCTTGAATTATAAATCTCATACTCCTATAGAATTAAATGCCTTGAATATCAAATATGATAGGCGTACATACAACTATAGGGTGAAGTGGCAACCAAACTTTAGTTTCAATAATAACAGGAAAGGACCATAACCCACTTAAGATATATAAATGGATCTATTTGATGTAATGTTATTTTCTCTCTACTTCAAATATATATGAGGGGATGTGTCAAGTGATGGCTGATGGGCTCAATCATTGGCTAGTTTTCCTTTTACTATTTTATGGTTTAATAATTTCTCCTACTAAGTTTCAAAGACATTACTAGGACCTTACATACCTTTTATATTCCTTTTATACACTTTTAAGTAGTTTTAAGTATGTGGAAATGGAATTATGTTACATGATGATATGTGTTAGTATGGATGCATGAATGTCTATGAAATTTAGTATGATTCTATGTTTAATTTATAATTTTTAGTAATATGCATGCCTTAGAAATGAGACTAACACCTTGCAACAAGAAGGATTGTCAACCCACAACAATATGTTTTTCAGCCCGTAGCATAAGGACTACAGATGGTTGTAGAGAAGAAGTCAAATGTCCAAGGAAAAATAATTTTAGAAGGAAATGAAGGAGATTAGTTATTGATCAACCATGAGTCACACCACATAATACTCTTGCTCACCAAATAAGACTGCTAGGAGGAGTCTACTCTTAGCAGGACTAATTTATGACAAGACTGTTCTCAAGAACATGTCTGTTAAGCAGTTAAACTGTTGGGCATAAAATTATAGTTTAGATTCTATAATCTTGCTTTATAGTTATTGTTTTTTGTTTTAGACTAAGTCCTCTTCCTATATTTTGTTAGAATTGTGAAACAAGCACAAAACCACGAGCCACGGGATCAAACAACAAACAAATACACCTTCCATGCAAGAGATCTGCAAACAATATATGCAATATTCCTCAACAAGAAAAAGCTATAGAAGCAAAAGACTCTCAAGAAGATATGAAAGCTCAAGATTATAATTACAATGAGGGTTGAGTGCTTTATAGGAGCAAAACCCTAAATGGTGCTCACTTTAGTTAATAGAATAAAGCAATCCTAAGTTTATCTTAAGTGCATGAGAATAAATTAGACTAATAATCAATTAAAGATTAATTAATTATTAGCTAATGCATGATAACTCTAACACCCCCCCTTAAGATGAACTTAGGGAGTAGCTAAAAACCCTAAAAAAAGAATGCATGATGGGTCCCGACAAACAAGGCCATGTAAGGTACCCATGTATAAACATAAGATCTCTATAATGCAGAGAAATAGAGAAAACCTCGAGGGAAAAAATATACTCCAAAAAGAGATGAAAGCCAAGTGAAAGACTAAAGAAGCCTCCAAACAAGACAATGTTGTCCCAAAAGATAGGAACAAAGGATGAATGGAAAGAATACCACTAAAGCATGAAGAAGTTGCAAACATTGTCGAAGAATGACTGTTGTAATGTCAAAACAAGAACCTTTGTTGAAACAGATGATGATCAAGATCAAAAGGACAAGAATCTGTATGAGTTCCCCCAATGACACTACTCAAATTAGATGGAAAACAAAGGAAAACACATAGAACTCGAAGATCTAGATGGAAAAGGTACCAAAAGTCTGAAGAACTGATCATGTGAAAATGGAAGGTTTCCTTCAAAAATAGGAATGCAAGAGTGTCCATATGGTAAGTGATCCATCTCATCGAAATGAAAGTAACTAGCCACTGATGTACATTGCATCCGAAAGTACATAGGAACAAATACTGTATACATAGGTCACTCCAACACAAACCCAAGGAAGCATTAGCACCAACAATAGAAACCCCCCCATAATGCTGACAAGGGAGAGATGTGGTAGGTACATTGAAATTGAATGCCATAAAGAAGTGCATGAAGAAGAATCAGGAACATCTAGACATGCAAACAAGAAAGTACCAACACATATAAAAGGTGTGCAAACAAAAGGCACACACACATGAGGTTGTTGTCATGAAAGGGACACTCACTTGAAAAAGGAAAAACATCCAACCCTCCCATGGCACTTTATAGCATAGTGTGAGTACAATAGGACACAAAGTGATGTGCAAGATCCCAATAATCATGTGAAATACAAAGGCACTTTATTTTAGTGAGTTTACATAATAACAAATGCATACAATGGGAACCCATAATATCCAAAAAGGACTACATGCTGAAAATATAATTCTTTGACAAAAAAAGAGGAAACTGGTAGCACCATGATGAAGTGTATGAAAAAAATTGCACTTTCAGAAAAAATGACACCCAAAAAGGAGTTTGGATGCAGAAGATATGGCCTATCGAAGTCTCCAAATCGAGAATTAAACAACAACATTGAGAAAATAGAATTCTGGAAAAAAAACTAGAACCCCAAACTAGAAACCACTTACACCACCGCAAAGAGCTTGAAATTCTACCCCATTTCAAAAAAAATTGCACTGAAAAATATCGTCGTATGACCAAGATATGGCCTCTGGAAGATAGGGTGCAAAAATGAAAAAACCCAACATAAAGGGGTTGAGCTTGCCAACAAAAAACTCCGCCAAATTTAGCAAAAATGCCACCAAAGTTGGAGATCCACCAAATTTAGAACCCTGGGAAAAAATCTCCTCCAACTAGATGCATGTGGATTTTATTTTGCAAAAACTAAATTGCTAAAAAACTGCATAGATTTTTGTTTTTTTTTTGTTTTTAAAAGTAAAAAAAGCTTAAAAAAACTTTATATATATATATATATATATAAATATATAAAAAAAAATTATATTAAATTTTTTTGGGGCCGCCACCCCTGGGCGGGGCCTAAGGGGGCGTACCCCCATGACACCCCTCCGCAGGGGGGCGGGGCCCAAGGGGCCGCTGCCTGCCATAATGGAAGGTCGATGGTACCCTTAAGTATCGCCCAAAAACTTTATATAATTTTTTTTATTAAGAAAACCAAAAAAAAACCTACGGGAACTTTTGAAACGCCGATTAAAATTTTTTAAATTCAATTTTTTTTTATGATTTTTTTCATAGGATTTTTTTTTTGAAAATTTACCTTGATCCACATGCAGAGAGGTCGTACAGCCTCCCTGCCAATTTTTCTTTTCCTCAAAAACTCCCGACATGGATTTTGGTGATTTGACAAGTGACCTTAAGGTTTTTGGGTCTTCTGAGTGATGGTAATGTCCATTTTGGATCAAAACACACCATAATTGTAACTACCCTCTAGATCTAGAAACAAAGCAGCCACTTCAAACTCTCGTAGATCTAGCATCAGGAACCCAAATTAGGAGAAACAAAAGCCAAATCTGACTTTCTCGACAACTCTAAATCCAACGGCATGGTCTTTTTCACACAAAAATGCACCAAAAAATGCCTGCCTCAAAATTTACAGAAAAAACCAAAGGGGATTCAGATCTGAAGCCAGTAACCCTCGTTGAAGAAAGAAAATCTCATAAATCGAGAAGGGGTTCACTGAATCCACACTCTGATACTATGCTAGAATTGTGAAACAAGCACAAAAATACGAGCCATAGAATTAGACAAAAAACAAATTCACCTTCCGCGCAAGAGATCTACAAACAATATATGCAATATTCCTCAATAAGAAAAATCTATAGAAGCAAGAGACTCTCAAGAAGATATAAAAACTCAAGATTATAATTACAATGAGGGTTGAGTTCTTTATAGGAAAAAATCCCTAAATGGTGCTCACTTCAATTAACAAAATAAAGCAATCCGAAGTTTAGCTTAAGTGCATGAGAATAAATTAGACTAATAATCAATTAAAGAGTAATTAATTATTAGCTAATGCATGATAACTCTTTCATATTTGAGGGAGAGTTGATAGTTGCTTTATGATTTTGTTTTCAATCCATGAATAATAGAACTCCTCATAGACCCTATATAGTGGGATCTTCTGTCAAGGAGGAAATCTAGTTGATAAATTGATTATTGCTAGTTAGTTTTTTATTTGTTACCTTGTAGTTACAACAATAGAATTTATGTGTAACTGAATAAGAGATCTTCAACAAATTCCTATTGGATTGTATGTAAGAGTTCAGTGTTAGAATAAAATAAAGGAAATTAGTTTGGAATCATGATGTACTAAGTAAGTGATTTTTTGACAACTTATGTGGAAGCATCAACTCAAGAAAGGGCCACTTGAGGTACTGCTAACCTGCTTCATTTTCTATTGTTAGATTAAATTATGCAATGTTGAATTTAGTTAGTAGTTTCTAGTTACATGCATGTGTTGTAATTTATGAAATCCATTCTATAGTTTTGAATTGAATTCTATAGCTTCATGTTTGGTTTCATACTCCAGAGGAATTAGCTAGGTTAGGACACTACAATTTTAACAGTTGATAGTTATAGTCTTAAGCATTAGGTACCCATAGCATAAGGTATCAATTTACATTCATTCCCCTATTTTTTGAATTAGCAATTTATTCTCATTTCTAACTTTCATTGCATTTGTACATGTGTATTTTCCTATACTCCATTGATGTAGGATATATTAAGAATCTATGAATGCATATACTTTGCAAGAATTGTCTAAAGTTTTATGACTCCTTGGTTGATAATTTAATGCAACCCTTTTGCAAAAGATAAACTGTTATGTTAGGGATTCTCAAGTCCTTTGAGCTGTATGTATACCTAGTATCACCATGTTAATTAGAAATTAGAGAGGTTCTACAATGGGTATTTATGTTAGCCCCACTATGTCAAAAGGAGCATTATTTTTTGATACTAATATCAAGGGCATGCATTGATTTACCTTGTTTAATTATGCTAGTTATTTATCTAATCATTTAAGAGGACTTGAAAATATGAAAAAGTAGAGTAAAATGAAATTATTTAAATGGTATTATATGTTGTGCCACATTTACCTCTATGCCTTTACTATTTGGGATACAAAATTGAATGTGTAACTATATGAAAATGAATCTATAATGAGAGTATGTAAACCCATGTAGTTATGGACACCCCATCTAGAAAGTATGACCATAGGTCTCACTTCTATATCTTTGAGGATTAATTTTTCATCCCTATATTGTATAAGATAGGTTTCAATCGACAAAGAATTCCCATAGGTTTTTATAAATTCCTTAGGGACTTAGATTAACAACCAAGTATTGAAGGGATACATAATTGGGGAGAATGGTTTCTACAGAAAGAATACATAGTTATCTAATTTTTGGGTCCATAAAATTACCCCATAACTTGTCATAATGAGTGCTAACTAGAATATTTTATTTAAAATCTCCATTGAAAATGTGTGGAGCCAAATCTATAAATTTTAGGAAACATGAAAAGAAGAGTATCATCCCATCACATGCCAAGGTTGGAGACTTTAAAATCTTGGATCTTGAAGGGTGTGCAAGAATAAGTGACATTATTTTTCAAGTGGGACTAGAATTTGCATCAAACAAAAACTATGAATCTAAAGGCTTCATTAAAAAGATAAAGTGAGAATTCAAACTTTTTGGATATGAACACAAGTTTGATGAAGTAGAGGAGCTCATTAGGAGCTACATTGATGAGAATGGGAAAAGAGACAGGATCAATAAAAATGAAAGAAAAATCAAAGAGGCTAATCCTAAGAACTTTAGGGGATTTATTATAGAAATCAAGGACACTATGGACATAGAATGAAATACTTGTTACATAATTGGGACACATTATGTAGGATCTCAATAGGTCATTCCATTGTTTCTTCTAACCCAACTTCTAGAAATAAAATTACCCAATTAAGAAAAATAGAGACAATCCAACAATAGAATATTACATGAAGGTAGCACAAGATAAGGTCAAGGAAGTATTGGATGAAGAATCTTTTGGATTGTAGCAAGAAGAAAAATCATAGGAGGATATTCAATCTCTTAAAGTCCTAGTAGGATTTGAGGGGGATACTAATGAGTGTAATCCAACTAATATGCATTTTTGACACAAGTTGGATATGTTGATGGAAAAAGCTCAATCTATAATGATGGAAATTGTATATCTTATAATCTTACATTATATTTTTGTCTCACTTTGGCGTCCATTCCCTTAGAATCTCTCTAGACTCATTTTATCCCTTGCATTAACCTTTTACCATCCCATGGTGCTTATTTTTTTGTCAATTTCAAGTAATTTTTATGTTATACTTACATTTTTTTAGTGTTTCACATTTTCTAGATCTCAAATTGTGCACACTAGTACTATGTATAGATGTTTGCATGACACACTGGTTATCCTTGAATCCAATTGCGCTTTATTCACGGAATAACCCCCTACAAAACTAGTTCATTCTATAGGCCTATGCACTCTAAGCACACAAAACAAGATGAATTTTGATTGGCCTTTACGCCTGGTCCTGAGCCTCGAATCATCCTTTCAAGTGCTTGTCTTTCGTTGTTTTTTGAAAACCTTCAAAATGAATGTTTTGTCATTTTTCAGTCTTCGGGAGTTAGAATTTTTTTTTCTCATGCAAGGGTGTTGATTTTCAGCACCCCTACATGAGTAAGTTCAAATTATTTTTAAGTGTAGTGGCGCTGTTTTTTAGCGCCACTACACTTACTTCCTATCCTCCAAATGTTCGAGTGTTGTTTTTTGCTGCTCTTGCATTTGACATCCAATCGAGTTTTTTGAACATTTGTTTAGGAGCGATGAAAATCACCACCCCTACATATTCCCACTCTCCACACGCACAAAAATTGATGAACTTGTAATTCATTAATGATGCCTCTTAAGTATCTTTTAAATGGATTTTTAAGCCGTTTTTAATTCATTTTACCTTTGTTTTTCCTACTTTCTCCTCTTCACCTTGCGCACTTGGAGCTTTGATCACGTTTTGGCAAAGATCTATATGCAGTTTTAGTCAAAATCTTGATTAGGGTTTTTCATTCATCATCAACTTTCTTGCTTCACCGGGTATGTTCTTTCTCTCTCCTCATGTTCTTTTAAACTTATAGTTTGAAATGCTTTCACCATTATATTTTATTATTTGATTCTTGATTTAAGGTTTACATTTTTATTTTGCTTTCTTGTTTAGGTCTCAAGGGTTTGTAGTTTTCATTGGATTTCCCATTCGTTATTTTTTAGATATCACCGTTTTAGGTTTTTTTGCCCTATTTTCCCCAAAATTTTTGTTTTTCAAGTGCTTAGAAAGATTGTCGATATTTATTATCAATTTTGCAACCGTTTGAGGTCTCCCTTAACATTCCCAAAATGAAATAATGATCGAAAATATCGTTGTTGCATTTGTCCTTCCCTGACCTAAATACCCCTATGACGTGGTGGCAATTCTTCACGCTTCTGCACCTGTGATTTATTTAATATGAAAAGTGGTAAAAAATAGTGTCTTGTGTTTATTTTCTCATATTGTAATGGTGCTAGTTTTCTCTGCTCTGACAAGAATTAAAACATTCACCAAGTCTTGGATGTAGGAGCGGGAAAATTCACCACACCTACAAAACATAGACTTTCCTCATGTTGTAAAGGCACCATTTTTCACCGCCATCACATAAAACTTCCCAAGCAAAGAATGCAAGGGCAGTGATTTTTGCTGCCAATGCATAAGGATAGAATCATTTCCAAAGAATGCATGGGCAGTATTTTTCAGCGTTGATGCATTATGTAAACTTCCCTGAGATGTCAAGGTGCTAAAAAAGGCTGCCTATGCATTGATTTCTTCTAGTCTTTTCTAGCATGTAGAAGCATGGTTTTTTAGCACCATTACACAAGAGGCAATTTCATCCAAGTGTAAGGGCGTTGATTTTCAATGCCCTTGCACAAAATCAAAAATATCATTAACACTCAAAATCCTTTCGAAACACATTTTGAACTTCCTTCTTTCCACATTTTCTCAATTTTTCGTGCTCCATAGCTCGTGTCTGCACGCTCTGAAGAGCTTGCCTAGTTTCATGCATTCTAATTGCTTCATGTATGCATATGCTCCTAACATTGAATAAATCAATGTTTCCTTGCAATTACCTTCAGCTCCTATCAGGTGTTCTTTAAAATGTGGTTTTAAGTGATCTCTTGCACTCTTAATGACAATAGAGGAATCTCCTTCCTCATCCAAGAAAAAAGAGATGAAATATAAGTATCAAGGTGTCTACCCGCCCATTGTTGTAACCTCCAAGATCAATGAGATCAATGATATAGAGATTGGTCAACTTGACATGGAGGACTTTGTTTAAAGAATAGAAAAGCAACCCTTAGAGAAGGATTTGGAGGCCATAGTACACATCAATCTTCATCGAGTGGCTTCATTTCCAGTAGTTTCTCACTGCCCAAAATTTGTTCTACAAGTTTCCTCACACTATATCAGGGATGATAGGAGTGTTAGAGACTCTTCTGAGCAAATTATGATGAGATTGGGTCCATAATTCTTTGACATAGTTTTCTAGGTTCCAAACATGGAAAGGTATACAAGTATTTCCATTCAGTACGGTCAAGAGGCTTACGACAAAGATTAAAACAAAGCCAAACAATTGATCAACACACAATGGTTGAAAATTCTAAGGCCCACCATTTCTAGATGGCCCAAATGTCTTCCATGTAGTGACTTCAAAGAATATGTTCAAGACATGATCACTCTTCTAAGTTGGGTGAAAGGTTTACCCATCTCATCTAATTTCCAAGAATGGACATGTATGAGTACATCTGACTCATCAGGAGGAAGAAGACACACATAGATTGGGGTACACAAATTAGTGATGAGATTCATGAACAACTAATCAATGTACAAACAACCTTGAAGTTCTACATGACCTCCTACTTGGTGTATGTTGTTGTTGTCATGAGACAATTTCCAAGATTATCAACTGAAGGAAATAGAAGTGTTGTGTCAGTGTATAAATTCTACTCTCAGATCACTTTGAGAGGAAGCATCAATAATTTCAGAAGAGTGAATGATACTTTCTTTGCACCTTTTCTTTTCACGTTTGATCCAACTCTAGAAAAGAAAAGAGTATCTGATGAGGTGTGGAAAGTTGTAAGCATTTTTGGATGTATTTTCTTGCAGTTTCCTACTTTTAAATACTTAAGAGTAGGGTGCTATATAGGATTCCTATAGATGTTACCAAGATATCCTTTTGGTAAGTGGGTGTTAATGGAGTTATGCAGATAGTTGATTACAGTGTACATAGAACGCCATGCTATTTACAAACCAAGCTTTAGGTTTTCAATTGCTATTGGAAGATACTCAATTCAGAGTGTACAAAAGGCTAAATTAGTAGCAACAAAGATGCAAATTCTGACTATAAGGTCATATAGGTATAGGCATGATTTTGACTATAGAGATGTAAAAATGAAAATCAAGAAGGGTCATAGTCATGTGCATCATTTTGAAGAAATATGGGCGGAATGTAGAGATGAGGAAGACATTCAGAGAATGGAATTCTATAGAATCACTATGGAATAGATTAGAGATTTAGGCTTGGCAGATATTCTAGAAGATTTTGAAGATCCTGGTGACATTTTGGACTTTGCATATGATGAAAAAGAGATTGCAAGTAAACCATTGCCACTAATCCAATGGTCCAAAAAGGAGAACATTTCTATTCGGCAAAGGATTTCTCCCATTTTGCACAACACGGGTGAATGGTTGTAGAGGAATGGTATTTAGTTGAATTCCTTTAGGAAAAACTCGAAAGGAGAAGTATCAGAAGGTGAAGCCAGCAGCCAGCAGGAGCTTCAAACAAAGCACAGATTAGGTGTTGCCCCCTCTTCCTCACATAGAGGCCCAAAATCAAATTCACCTGTGGAAAGAATACAACACAATTTTTTGAAGAGGAGCACACTATTGAAGAAGAGCACATTATTGAGGAGGGATGAGTTGTTGAAGAAGAACTAAAGCCCGAATTAGAAGAGCAACTTGAAGAAGAAGGAGCTGAAAGTGAACAATCTAGAGAGGATGAACAGTCAAGCGAAGATTAAGAAGAGGAGGAAGGTAATGAAGAAGAAGAAAGTCATGATGAGGAAATGAAATTGTCTCCATGAGAGAACATTATTGAAGATCCCCCACATACATCATCACCTGTCATTTCTACCACACCTCACACACCTCTTATTCCCACTTCTCTGCCACCGCCTCTTCCCACTTCACCTCCACCTACAACTTAATTACATACATTGAAAGTAACAATTCCCCTATCAATGCATTCAGTTCTTTCCACTCTTTCCATTAGATGATCAATTTCACAAAGTATTGATGTTTCCTTAGGTTCTCCTTTGTCAATTCCATGTCTATCTTCACCATCCTACGATATTTCATCACAGGATGAATTTGATCGGTTTAAGAAAGAATCATTGCCAAATCCATCCAATTTGCAAACTCCTCGAGCAATAATGACTAACACAACGCTAATTGTGACTACAACACTTGTTTCTATAGATGTCATTGTTACACAAAAATTGGAAGTGGGTCAAGGAGGTAATGCTTAATTTCTTCCTCCATGGTTGGTCTCACAAGTATCTAAACAGAAGAAATAGATAGTTTCTCCTAATGAAGTACATCTTGAGGAGATAGTACTTCTGAAATCTAAAGGGAAGAAAAAGGAAAAAATTCACTGTAGATTACATGTGGATAAATTAGGCTATAAATATGTGGATGTTGCAACACCTCCACAAGATAAGAGTGAAGTCATTATGGAAGATTACACCATGACAATAATTCAACTTGGGAAGGTTACTAATACAAGCACCAAAGAAGATGCCCAAGTGTCTCTTAATGCATTGGCTGATAGATTGTATAATATGAAGAAAGCCAAGGACATGTACAAAGAAAGGGCTGAAAAATATGCATCAGTGTTGAGGAAAATCACAGGAACATCAGAGAGTGTGCAACCTATGGCCATAGTAAATATTGAGGAGCTTGTTGTTCAAAAGGTGGAAAAGTATAATTCAAAAGGTAAAATCGTTTATGAGTTTGTTGATAGGATAATTGAACAAGGCTCAAAGTACATGGTTGTTGCATTGGAGAAGATTTCTCAAATTTCCAAGATTGATCTAAATAAGATAGTAGGTATACTTTCTAATGAACAAAAGAAAATGGAACAAAATCTTGAATCATGGTTGTGGTTGAAGGAGGTAAAATTGAGTTAGTACAAGCTGGGGTCATTCCCAACAAAGAAAAGTATGTGGAGGTTAAGGAGTCTATCAAGAACCACATACTGTTCATCAAGAATCTCATCAAAGATACTCAAAAAGTACAGGAAGATGTTGAAGAACATCCAATTATCTTGGTGAATAGAATTGAAGAGTTGTCGAGAGGCTTCTTGATGAGGATAATACCTTTCTCCCATAAAATGAGATTGTTAAAATTTTCAAGGAAGCTATCCAAAAACAGATGGAAGATGAATCATTCTCATTGACTTTAATGGATGATTTTGTTGATATGTACATCTAACCTTGGACAATCTCAAGACACATTTGGATAGGTATAAGAAGATATATTCTATTGCGAAGAAGTCTATCACAGAGGTTCACATGATCATTGATTACACCGTTGGACCCAATGAGGCAGAAATGTAGGAGATTATGAAGAAATATGAATACTTCCAAGCCAAGAGCGTGGAACCATAAAATATTCTTACATTTCCAGAGATAGATATTTTTTATGCTTTTTCTCTGCTTTATGTAGATAGGTCTTGACATTTTACATGTCATTTTGCAAAATGTAATTGCATGTTAAAAAGGAGATGTTCTCCTACATTCATGGGCAACACCTTTGAATAATTCAATTACTTAGTTAAGGTTTTTCCTAGGTTAGCTCTCTTCTCTCATCTATAAATATGAGATAGTTCTATTGTATTATTTACCTTTTGTCTTATGCAACAAAGTGCTGCCCAATTGTGAAGCAATTTTGAAACTTTGTGTTCTAATTGTGAAAACATTTTCAAGTCAATAAAGAAGAATAAATTGCATACAAAACTTTGAGTTGGGTCAATTTAAACATATGTGAATGTTCTTATGTCATTCTCATAATTTTATCTTATTATTGGATTGAATTGGTGGTGATTTATGAATTGAGATTGAAAGGATTTCAAGATAATTTTTGTAGACTTTGTGCTACTCCTTTTACTTGGAATCACGTGATTATTGATAATACTGGTGAGTTATCTTTGAGGATTTTTACTTGAGGTTGTTCATGTTGTTTGTGGGTCTATTTGTAAGGTATATTGAAGACTTTGTGCTTCATTTACATTGTTGGTTACGTTGTTTTGAAATCCATCATTGAAGACTACGAAATGAATTTGTGCCTCAATGAGCCTTTTGGTTACATATTTTTATCACACTGGTACTCCTAGACTTTTCTTTGACAAGTTAGAAGTATTGAAATTACTACTTAGATTTTATTTAGAGTTGTATTGCATTCAAAAATATAAAATCGTGGAACATTGTAAACATATTCTCTGAAAAAAGAGAGAATCATGAATGCGATACACCCCCATATGCTTTGTAGTGTTAATATTAGAATAGTTTCCTTTTTCAGTTTCTTAAGCAGTAAGAAGGGCGGCTCCCCTTTCTGAGAGGAGAGATTTCATCTCGCATAACTGTGGCTGAAAATCAAGTTTTGTAATCTATAAAGAGATTATAGAATTTTCACCCAACAACACTAACGTCTTGTGATAGTTTCTCATGTGGTGATCATTTTTTAGTATTTTTCCACTTATGACCCCCCTAGGTTAATATAAATGACTCAAGATGTTCATCCAAATGGCTTGTCATCCTCTTCCTCTTGCCTCCTCTCTCATTTTTTAATCCAATATTTCACTCCACTTTTTTCTTTCAAAATTCGTATTTGAAAACTATGTCCATCATTCTACAACACTCCTATAAAATTATTCTTTAATCTCTCTATCTCCTTAGCTTCCTCAAGCCTTCTCAAGAAAAAATATTATTTTATTTCCATTGTTATTGTCTTATCTATTTATTTCTATTTTTATTTTATCTCTTATTGTTGTTCCCTTGAGCATCTTGGGGTTCTCACATCATTTTCTTTTTATTCTAGTTTTCTCTATTACACTTGTACTTGTATAGCTATTATCATTCCCTAACACACTTGAGATAGGAGGATCTCACACACAATATTTTTATATCTATCTACCTTAGATATAGTGGAGGTAGAAATGTCAAATTAGGGGTTTGACCTAAAGGGAAGCCCCAAAATAGCCCCCATAATTTTCCCTCTTCTTATATTTATAAGCATCTCATAAATACTCAACCATATAAAGGTTTGAAAGTACTTTTGTATTTATTACTAAATTAATTTCTTTGATTAAATACAATGTAAATCTCATCTAGTTATTGTAATTTATAATAATTTTAATATTTGGTAGTCTTTGGTATGTTCTTGTAGTTATTTGAACAAGTTGGGTGAATTATCACTCTAAAATTGTATTTTTAGAGCATTTTGATATTTGAGTCTTACAAACAACATTGTGACACATAGATTTCAACACAACATGTTGACATCTTGGACAGTGAGCTTTTTCATCTAGTGTCAAGTTTCTTTATCACCCTCTTTTTAGTTCTTTAATCAAATTTTGTAAATCATTTTCCAATTTTTTAGTAAACAACACTTTATTAATTTCTTTCATGCTTTAGTAAAGTAAACATCTTTTATTTCTAAGTTCTAAAGAAATTTTAGGAATTATACCTTTAATTTTATAAATAATAGCAAACAAACTCAATCCTAAGGTGAAATAAAAAATATTTTTTTGGCTAATACATCTTACCTAAATACAAATTTTCCTCTTTTACATTGTTGGGTGAAAATTTTGTAATCCCTTTACAGATTACAAAACTTTGATTTTCAGCCACAATTACATGAGATAAAATCTCTCCTCTCAGAAAGGGGAGGCGCCCTTCTTATTGCTTACGAAACTGAAATTAAAGTATTCTAATATATACACTATACAAGTCATATGGGCATGTGTAGCATTCATGATTCTCTCTTTTTTCAGAGAATATGTTTACAATGTTCCACAATTTAATATCTCTGGATGCAATACAACTCTAAATAAAATCTAAGCAGTAATTCCAATACTTCTAACCTGTCAAAGCAAAGTCTAGGAGTACTGGCATGATAAAATATGCAACCAAAAGGCTCACGAAGGCACAAAGTTGTTTTGTAGTCTTCAATGATGGATTTCACAACAACGTAACTAGCAACGTAAATGAAGCAAAAATTCTTCAATATACCTTATGAATAGACCCACGAACAACATGAACAACCTTGAGTACAAAGCCTCAAAGATAACACACCAATATTATCAATAATCACGTGATTCCAAGTAAAAGGAGTAGCATAAAATCTACAAAAATTTCTTGAAAGCCTTTCAATCTCGATTCATAAATCACCACCAATTCAATCCAATAATAAGATAAACTTACATAAATGACGTAAGAACATTCACATATGTTTAAATTGACCCAACTCAAATTATGGTATACAATTTATTCTTCTTTATTGAATTGAAAATAATTTCTCATTTAGAACACAAAGTTTCAAAATTGCTTCACAATTTGGTAGCACTTTGTTGCATAAGATAAAAGGTCCATAATATAAAGGAATTCTCTCATATTTATAGATGGGAGAGGAGACCTAATCTAGGAAAAACTGTAACAAACTATTGACTTATTCAAAGGTGTTGTCCATGAATGTAGGAGAAAATCTATGTTTTTACATGTAATTACATTTTTCAAAATGACATGTAAAATGTCAAAACTTATCTACATAAAGCATAGAAAAAAGCATGATAACTATCTAACTCTGGAGATATAAGCAGATTTTATGGTTCCTTTCTCTTGGAATAGAAATATTCATACTTCTTCTTAATCTCCTGCATGGTTGCCTCATCTAGTCCAATGGTGTAGTCAATGATTGTGTGAACCTTTGTGACGGACTTCCTTGCGGTGGAGAAAATATTTTTGCACCTATCCATATGCGTTTTGAGATTTTCTATAGTATGTTGTACATCACACAAGGTGTACATTGAGTTCAAAGAAAAGGTTTCATCTTCCACCTGGTTTTGGATAGCTTATTTGAATATCTGGACAATCTCACTTGCCGAAAGGAAAGTATGATTGTCATCAAGGACTTTTCTCGACAAATCTTCAACCCCATTCACCATAACAATAAAATGTCCTTCAAAATATTCTTGCACCTATTCTATGTCTTTGATGAGGGCCTTGATAACCTATATGTGGTTCTTAAGAGACTCCTTTATTTCCACATACTTTTCATTGCCAGGAATAACCCTAACTTCCACTAGTTTGCTCAATTTTGTCTCCTTCATTTGTAACCAAAATTAGAGACTTCGTTCCATCTCTTTTTGTTCCATGGAAAGTGTGCCTTCTATTTTATCCAATTCCAACTTCATCTTGGATACTTGGGCAATCTTTTCATCAGCAATAGTTATTAGTTGCGATCCCTATTCTATTATTTTTTCAAAAAAATCATACACCACTTTACCTTTAGAGTAGTACTTCTCCACCTTCTGAACTATTGGCTCTTCAACATTCATCATAGCCATTGGTTGAACGTTCTCTAAGGTCCCCGTGATCTTTCTCAAGACTGATGCATAACGTTCAACCTTCTCTCTATACATGTTCTTGGCTTGTTCCATCTTATCAAGCTTGTCTTCCAATGCATTTAGAGTCACTTGTGCATCTTCCTTGGCACTTGTATTAGTGACCTTCCCAAGTTCAATCCTTGGCATGGAATAATCTTCCATAATGACTTCATTCTTACCTTGTGGAGGTGCTACAATATCCACATATTTATAGCCTGATTTATCCACATGTAATCTAGAGTGAATCTTTGCCTTTTTCTTCCTCTTGGATTTTGGAAGTACTATCTCTTCAATATCTAGTTCACCAAGAGAAACCATTTGTTTCTTTTGTTTAGATACTTGTGAGACTAACCATGGAGGAAGAAATGAAGGGTTACCTCCTTGACCCACTACCAATTCCTGTGTGGCAGATGCATCTGTACAAACAAGTGTTGTAGTCACAATTGGGTTTGTTTCAGTCATCACTGCTCCTGGAGTCTGTAAATTTGATGTATTTGGAAATGAATCTCTCATAAACAGGATCAAATTGATCTTGTGATGTAATATCATAGGATGGTGAAGATAGACTAGGAATTGATGAAGGAGAACTCGAGGAAATATCAATACTTTACAAAATTGAACCAATAGAAGGGGTGGAAATAATTGAATGCACTGATGAGGGAATTGTTACCTTCAGTGTATGCAATCCAACTATAGGTGGAGGTGAAGTAGGAAGAGGCGGTGACGGAGATGTTGGAATAAGAGGTGTGTGAGGTGTGGTAGAAATGATGGGTGATGATGTATGTGGGGGGTCTTCAAAAATGTTCTCTTGTGGAGACAATTGCATTTCCTTATCATTCATTTCCTCTTCCTCTTGATCCTCCTCCTCTTCTCGATGTTCCTCTGATTGTTCATCCTCAAGATCTGGTTCTTCTTTAGGAATTTGTCCTTCCTCAGTAATGTGTTCCTCTTTAGTAGTGTGCTCCTCTTCACCAATTTCTCCTATGTTCTTTCAACAGGTGAATTTAATTTTGGGACCTTTACATGAGGAAGAGGGAGCAACACCTACTATGTGCTTGGTTTGGAGCTCCTGCTGACGGTTGGCTTCACCTCTTGATACCTCTCCTTCAAATTTTGTCCTAAGGACTTCTACTGAAAACCATGCCTATACAATCATTCACTTGTGTTGTACAAAATAGGATCAAGCCTTTTCCGAATAGAAATGTTCTCCTTTTTGGACCATTGGATTAACTACAAGGGTTTACTTGCAATCTCATCTTTATCATATGCAAAGTTCAAAATGTCACCAGGATCTTCAAAATCTTTTGGAATATCTGCCAAGCCTAAATCTTTGATTTGTTGCATAGTGAGTCTACAAAAGTCCATAGACTCTGGATGTCTTCTTTGTCTCTACATTCCACCCATATGTCTTCAAAACGATGCACATGACTATGAACCTTCTTGATTTTCCTTTTTACATCTCTGTAGTCAAAATCATGCCTATACCTATATGAACTTATGGTCATAATCCACATCTCTGCTGCTACTAATTTGGCCTTTTGTACACTTTGAATTGAGTATATTCCAATAGAAATTGGAAACCTAAAGCCTGTTTTGTGAATAGCATGTGTTCTATGTGCACTATAATTAGCTACCTACATAACTCCATTAACACCCACTGATCAAAAGTATATCTTGGTAACATATATTGACATCTTGTATAGCACCCTACTCTTAAGTATGTAAAAGTAGGAAAATATAAGAAAATACTTCCAAACTTGCTAACAACTTTCCATGCTTCGTTAGATACTCTTTTCTTTTCTAGAGTTGGATCAAATGTGAAAAGCAAAGGTGCAAAGAAAGCATCATTTACTCTTCTGAAATTCTTAATACTTCCTCTCAAGGTAATGAGAATAGAATTTATACACTGACACAACACTTCTATTTCCTTCAGTTTATAATCCTATAAATTGTCTCATGATAGCAACAACATACACCAATTAGGAGGTTATGTAGAACTTCAAGGTTGTTTGCACATTGATTAGTTGTTCATGAGTCTCCTCACTAATCTATGTACCCCAATCTATGTGTGCCTTCTTCCTCCTGATGATTTTGATATAATCGTACATCCATTCTTGGAAATTAGATGAGATGGGTAAGCCTTTCACCCTGCTAAGAACAATGATCATGTCTTGAACATCTTATTTAAAGTCACTTCATGGAAGACCTTTGGGCCATCTAGAAATGGTGGGCCCTCGGAGTCTTCAACCATTGTGTATTGATCAACTGTTTGGCTTTGTTTTGATCTTTTCCGTAAGCCTCTTGACCTTGTTGAATGGAAATACTTATATACCTTTCCATGTTTGGAACTTTGAAAACTATGTCGAAGAATTCTATATCCAATCTCATCATAACTTTCCTAGAAGAGTCTCTAACACTCCTATCATCCCTGATATAGTGTGAGGCAACTTGTAGGACAAATTTTGGGTAGTGAGCAACTACTGGAAATGAAGCCAGTTGATGAAGATTGTTGTGGAAAATTGCTTACAAGTCTCCTTCCAATGGATTTTTTTTGTTCTCTTTACAAAGTCCTCCATGTCAAGGTGACCAATTTTTGTGTCCTTGATCTCATCGATCTTGGAGGTTACAACTATGGGTGGGTAAACATCTTGATACTTATATTTCATCTTGCTTTTCTTGGAAGATAAAGGAGACTCTTATGATGTCTTAAGAACATAAGAGACCACTAAAAACCACCTTCGAAGAACACCTGATAGGAGCTGCAGGTAATGTTGTGCCCTTGGCACACATGCCCCGTTTGGAACGGGGACCCTCTTTCCTTCGCTTTGTTGGGTCATTTTGCGTGCCCCCCTATTTTGGTGTCACAAGTGGCCGTTGAGCCTTAAAGGAGCCATCTTAAGTCGACAATGTTTCCTCCCTCAAAATTTTCTAAGTCCTAAGCCCTCATGGAGGTCTCCTGGCAGTTTTCCTTTGCCTCTCAAAATGACGTCCCTAAGGCCCTGTGGGTCCGCCCATGTGGGCCGCCTCTTGCGGATTTCCCTAATACCTTTTCCGTTTCAAATAGCTGATAGACCACGTCCATCCGCAACCCGAGACCCGCCTTTCGAATTGTCGTTCCCATCACCAACTTGGCGGCTAACCTATGACTATCATTCGCTCTACGAACTTCACCCTTCCCGTGGCCGCTTTCAAAATTTGACCATTTCACCAACTTTTGGAGCTGTCATACTTGTATTAATTAGGTTCATTTAATGCACTAAAATCTATAAATAGTTGAGAATGAAATGTCATTTTCACCCAACAATTTAATTAGTGCAAGTTAGAGCCACCCTCAAATGTCATCGCTGCACCCGATGAACCAGTTTGTCGATTCCTAATGTCCGATTGCTATTGGTTAGTTCTCCTTCATTAGATTCTAGAGGTTTGTTTTCCGCCGCACGTCTCATTTCATATTTTCCTTCATTTCTTCAAAATATGTTAATATTTCTAAGGAAAAAACTTAAAGATTACCTAGAACAACCTCCGATGCACTTAACCCACCTTTTAAAAATTGGACAAACCTTAAAATCGTTGGTAGGAGGCTTCAGAAACTTCATCTCACCATGGCCGTTCTTGGGCCAGGGCTTTCACTTAACGTAGACCCACAATCATTCCTCGGCCGTGAGTGTGCCTTTAAAACTGTTTAACATTCAAGACGACATTTTCACCTATTAGATCCGCCATCGTGGAAATACCCTTCAGCGTGGACATTTTACACCTAATCAAAATTCGCAAGTGATAAAACATAAATCTGGCATCCATCAATCCCGTTAGGTCTGCGTCCATAGATTTCCTCTCATGGAATGCCCCTCAGTGTTCGTCATTTCTAACAACTATTGGACCTTTTCCTTTCGACCTGCAGGATCCGCTCTAATGATTTCCCATTGAGTTCAAAGTTGTCAAAATCGTAAGGTGCATGCACTTTGTGGGTCTCCGTCCATAGACTTCCATCTACAGGACTCTGTCTTGACTCCACCATTCCTAACGGTTGTCGGTGTTCGCCCTTCCGCACCTCGAAGCCCAACCTCCCTGGTGTCGTCTTGTCCTCCGAACCTCAAAACCACTAAGTGACTCCTTCCTTTAGACTCCTCTTTGCGGGCTTCTGTTTGCAGGTTGCCATGGATGATTTATCATTTTTTAACTGTCGTCAACTACCATTCCTCCACGTTACAGATCCCACACACATCAAGACCGTTTGAATTTTCCTCGTGGGTTTCCTTCATCGGGATTCCGCCCTAGCATCGTTGTTACGAATGGAAAAGAGCCTCTATTGGCCCACTATGCGGGGCCCGATCCTTCCAAAGCCACCTGATGAACAATGAATGAAGAATAATGTATGTGCCTGTTGCGGACCCAATCCCGCAAGTTTCCCCTATAGGACCGTCATCTAGCTTTTGCCGTTGTGAATGGTTGTCACATACTATCCACCCGCACTTACTCACCTGCAGTAGACTCAAATGCTTAAATTGCGATGAGACTGCCTTCTAGACCCGCAGGCCCCGTAGGGTGGAACACCACCTACGGGTTTCCATGCTGCTAGTGTCTTTCTGTATGGTGGACTTCCAAACAGCTATGATGCTCACTGCCTCTGCTTGCTCCACACTTGTGTGACTAAAAGATGATCCAAATGACTTTTAACCTGAAAACAAACTTCGACCCACGTGCCAAAATCGCCTGTTCTCCTTAGTGGATCCCATAATTTGACCAAGTCCTAGGGCGGGTGGAATGTTGCAGGCCACCTTGCCCTATTTTCCCTTCAAAAATAGCTATCAGCCCAGGGAAGTCCACACCCCTGGGCTCGCATGACCTTAACTCCCTTGAATGAGCTACTAATGATGATCTGGAAAGCATGATATGATCCTTAGATGATGTTTTACCTGATCTAATGTTGTTTTGCAGGGTTTTGACTAACGTTCCATGTATTTTATGCTTGAATGTGTTTGTTTCCCCTTTGGTTATAGGATATATGGAATCGGGTGTGAGACCTTCGGGAATGACCGCAAAGAAAGACAAAGGAAAGAAAACTAAGGAACCTCGTGGAAAAGAAGATAAGGACCAAATGAAGTATCAGTTCCAAGGGGAGCCCCTGAAATCCAAAGTCACCTCAACCTGGAAGGTGCTTACCGACACAAACATCAAACATATAAACATCGAAAAATTCAAGCAAAGAGTTTGAATCAGTCCCACCACAGAAAGTGCAAGAAGAATCAGAAGCAGTGGAATAGCTAAGGTTGCATGATTTCTTCCTACCCTCATCACCCTGAAACTAGTAATGGCCTGCAGGGAGGCCTATTAGGAGGAAACCAGAACCATAGTGGACCAGGATGGAAATATTCTAGCTGACATGTCTGCTAGTGCAATAACAAGAACCTTTCATATCCCTACCTTCAAGGAGATGGAAGTACCAACCATAAGTGATGGCAAGGCCATGCGGGATGAAGATCCCCTCAAATGTAAAATACTTATCAATCAGTATTGGTTGAAGGAGAAGAGGGGGAGTGTTGCGAAGGTTCCTCAAGAGCTCTTCTGTAGCAACTTCTATAAAGACTATCATGATTTGGTGACTCTGTTGAGTAGAGTAATGGGCCTCCCAACTACCACCTATTTCCAAGAGTGGATGGTATACTTTGTGGAGGATATTCTTTGTGGAAAGATCAAGTTTTATTGGGTAGGGATTATCATTGATTGCTTCCACAAGAAATTTATAACTGTAAAGAAGACCTCTAGATTCTACATGACATCTTATTTGGTCTATTCATTGGCTGAGTGGAGGAAATACAATGGCTTATTCAGAGCTCCAAATGAAGAACTAGGAAGGGAGTTGAAGGTTTATGATAAATACCGTCAACTACAATTCAAAAATTTCAAGAGGGAATACTGCAGAGTCAATGATTCCTTTATAGGCTATATCATCAGATTGCTTAGGGGCAACTTCAAAAGGAGAGTCTCCGATAGTGCCAAAGATTTCCTCAAATAGTTTTCCTTCTTGTTCATAGAATATCCAAAGTTCACCTACATTCGTGCTCAAGTTTTTTTAGTAAAGCCATACAAGCTACCTCAGTATCCCAACGACCGGATAATATTGCTAGAGCTCTCTCAGCAGCTACAACATGCACACACTATTTTGAGTAGCAAACATAGGGCTGGGATCCCTTATCCCCTCTCCTTCAGCCAAGGGCTATATGAACTTCATACCTCTTAGTGTGCTGACAACTCAGAAAAAGGAACTAGTAGAATACCATTTGAGACTCCATACTACCCGGCCATGAATGGATCCCTGCGACCATCTCAAGAAAGCACTTGGACCTGAGTACACCCATCTACATAACACTGAAGACTTTTTGGCTAATTTCCAAGATGATAATGAAGTGTGAATGAGGCACTATATGAGAATGACAACGTATTTTGTAAAGAGGGTCAACTTGTTCCTCGTACCGGATCAGGTGGAAAAAGATGAAATTCCAATAATGGATCCTTGGTATGATGCAGTGGCCAATCTCCCACTGTCACTAATTGATTGGGATGAGCCAGAGGTTGACGACCTTGAAATTATAACCAAGCTCGTCAAGGCTAGGACAAAAGAATGGGTTAATGGGAAAGTTTCCCAATTGAAGCAGCAAGGAGTTACATTGACCTATGAAGGCCTTAAGGAAGAGCCTCCAAGTGAAACAAACAGTGGGACATTTGATGCCCCAGTAGTAGAAACTTCAAAATCCCCTCCGTCCACTAGGTCAAGGAAGAGGAAAGAGGCTGAGGAGCAATAGTCCAACCCCAAGGTGTACGCAAGAAAGACTTCAAAAGGTGAACCTTCCAAGAAACACAAAAGATTAGGTAGTTTTATAGAAATTCCAACCATTTAGGAGGATCCACTTCACGAGGGAGAGGAAATGAAGGTTGAGCAACCAAAATATCCACTTGTTGCCTCTGCTACTGTTGCCCTTCCATCGGCCTCCCAAGCAATGGTGGCTACCTCTCCAACTGTGGTGGATATCTCAGTCCACCTTGCCTCTTATCCACCCACTATGCAGGTTGTGACCATAGACTCCTCTTTCGCTAACACTTCTTCGCTTTCCTCTGCCTCCATGTCCCTAACTACATCTCTCTCGTTGGTGACAACAACAATGACAATACCTCCTTCCTCTCTCTCAGAGGATTTTTCTCATCGCATGCAAAATGTTCCTTCAGAGATTTTTGAAGTATTGATGAATCCAACTGTCCAAGCTGCCTTGGCACAAGTTCTTTCCAATGTTCCTGCCTCTACTCCTCCAATTGAACCACCAGTGATGAAGGCCACAATGGCAATATCTGAGGAGTGGGAAATACAAGAGAAGGAAGCAACAAAGGAAGTCGAGGAGGAAGAAGATGACTACCATGAGCATCCAGAGTACTAGCATTTACAAATTTATAAGGTGGTGCATGAGGGTGAAGAAACCAAATCCTCTGAAAGTGATGAGGAGGATGTTAGTACCAAATATATTATAGAGACATTCGATGTAGACCTTGAGGAGGAGCTAGCCCAACAATTGAAAGATGCTGGAGAGGAGGCAGAAAGGCCACCTTTCGAGGAAGAAAGGTAGTCAAGTGATAAAATGGAAGAAGGTACTAAACTTCCAACAGGTGAGCAAGAAGAAAGCACCAAGCATGATGAAGAAGTGTCTCTCTCAGGAAAGCAAGAATGGCAAGGAGAGGAAGAAGATAAAAAATAGGAAAAGACACCTCCTCAACATGGTCAAGATGAGGAGAAAGAAGAGGATGAGCTTGCAAAAGAGGCTAAAACTCATAAGAACCTAGGGACAGAGTAGCCTGAAAAACATGGGCAAGATGAGGAAAGAGAAGAGAAAATTGTCGAAGGGGAAGACAACCCCAAAGGGCACGTAGCCACCAAGTCCCCAAATAAAGAAACATTGTTCATCTAGGACTCTGATGAAGAGGGAGAGAACACGAAGATGGAGTAAGAAGCTCTAGGGGACAAGAAAGTTGAGATTGGAGAAGGAGGTAATGAATCGCCAAAAGGGGAATGTCAAATGCCCGAATGGCTGGAGAAGCAATTAGAAAAGAAGACGTCTACCTTAAGAGATTCAAGGGCAAGGTTGGAGGCCATTTTGGCACGAGCTCAGATAAGTACAAGGAAAGAGAAAAAGCCTAAAGTTAGATCCAAACTGACTATGGATGCTTCTAGATCGAGAACTGTGCAAATTGCCACACCAGTTGTAGGTGAAGAAGGGGTAAGTTACGACATCTCCACCATTAACTTGGGGACAGCCACTAGAGATCAGAAAATAGACCATCTCCAAGAGTCTGTTGCCACGGTCATGCATCAGATGCATCAAGATAAGATTTCGAAGGAGGAACTCAAAGCACAGGTGGCTGATTTTACAACTTATATTCAACAAAGGTCATCCGCAGAAGAGCTCCCCACCACGTCCTCGGTGCCGCCATAATTGTTGTCCAAGGATCATATCGACAAATTAGAGAGGAGAAAGAACTGGACCAAGACAATGGAGGATTGGTTCCAACAAGTCCTGTATGCTAGAAACATGGGCATTAGTCATGCTATCAGGACAACGAATAAGTTCTTAGAAGTACAAAGACACTTGGAGGGCACGAGGAAGTTTTGTATTGACTTCCCAAAGATATATGGATCCACTTATCCTAAGATCGAGGCTATCCTCAAGCTGCCTCAGAAAACATGGGAAAAGGAGCTTGTATTCGTGAAGGATGATCACTGGCTGGTGGATATGTGGAAGATGGACTTTGACCACAAAAAGGAAATACTAGAGCAAGTGCTCTGCAAGGTGGAACCTGACATTGATTGGGAAAAGGATGTTAGGGCTGATTGTGTTCAGTATTTGAAGTTAATGATAGGTTATGGCATGCTCTCCGTTGAGATTGATTCAAAAAAGATAAAGCCTTATTTCCAGAAGAAGATAGAAAATGGAATGTCAGGCGAGCTCACCATGGAATTCATGAGCTTTGCTACTCAGAATTTTTCCCAATCTGAACAAGTTAGGGACAACACAGCTAAAAGTGATGGAGATTGGGATACACTTACAGACTGATCCAAGCAATGGAACTACCAGGTGCTCCAATCTAACATAATGGAGGTCGATAAACTCCAAGCATTAATCAACAAGCTTATGGAGTATGCCACTTTGAAGAAGTAGGAAGGAAACCCAATCATTGATGACAAGCTCCTCACAGGATAGCAGCAGCAAAGGGAAATCAACAAAAAAGACAAAGTGCTACAATGCTGCTACAAGAAGACAAAATAGGGAAAACACAAAGATGCAATTTTAAATTGTAATATATTTGGTGGAAGGTGAAACCCTAGTTTGTAGTGAATCTTGGCCACATAATGAAAATAAATCTTGGCCATTCATTTTTCTTTTCAAACACTATAAATAGGGGGTCTCCTCTCATTTTCAAGAGAGTGTTGAGTTGTTGTAAAGGCATGCTGCATAAATTTTAATAGAAATTCATTGGATTTGGTGGATTCTTGAGTTTCTTTGCATGTTACATGGTTCATGTCCCATAGTTAGTTGATTTAAATAGATTTACTTTGTTGTCTCAGCTGGTTTTAGTTTGCTTTCATAGATTAATTAATGTTGTTTAATGGTTGTGTACATTTCTATTGTGTTGATGCTTTTCTTGTCCATACTTTTGGTTGTTTGTTGATGGTAGATAGCTGTGAAAAGTTAGTTTGGGCATAAACTAAAAGCTGCTCTAAATTTCTATTGTTTATTCATGCATGTCTATGGTGAATAAATGGTTGAATATTTGCAGTCCTTAGAAGCTTGCATAAGTTTCATGATACTGTGAGTAAATCTAGTTAAGTGAAATTCTATTTTGGGAAGGTTGTCCACAGCAGAACCCTCCATGATCACTGTTCATTCCTGAATTTCAGATCTAAGAACCTCTTCTCTTCCCTACCCTTTTTTTTTTAATGAGTAACCTATGCTAAGGTTCATTGCACATTGTAAAGCCAAATCTTAAGATAAAACAAGAGTTTATGATTGTTGTTCGAACCTACAACAAAGTGCACTCTAACTTCCCATATAAGGAACTCCATTTTAAGATTCATCTCGTATCCAGCCAAACTCCATAAGCCGCCCTATGATTACCAACAAAATCACATCACACATCAATTGAGGAATTCCATGCACGTCATGATCTAAAACTCGAGAGAACTTGGGGTAGCAATTGGTAACTTGCTTGCGAATTTCTACCTTTCAAGAGAGGTAGTGTTCCTATGCACTGCCTGTGTTGAGAAAGTGCACAAAACACCCATCAATAGGTAATTGCAAGGAAACATGGATTTATTCAATGTTAAGGGCATATGCATTATGGGAGAAAAAATAATGTGTGAAGCTAGGCAAGCACTTTGAAGTGAGTAGACATGAGCTATGGAGCGTGAAAAACAGAGCAAAGGTAGAAAGAACAAAGTTTAGAAAGCGATTTGGAACAATTTTGAGCGTTAGTGAAATCTCTGCTTTTTGTGCAAGGGTGCTAAAAATTAGTGCCCTTACACTTGGAAGTTTTGCATTTCATGCACAGGCACTAAAAATAGCACTCCAACATGTCTTGAGAAGTCTTGGAGAAAATCATGCAAAGGTGGTAAAAATCAAGGCCTTTGCATCTGATTGGAAGATTATCTTATTGCACTAGTGGCGAAAAACCCCGGTTATACAATCTCTTTGATACACAACAATTTGCATTCAGAGGTAGTGAAAATCATCGCCTATGTATCATGATAGATAAGTTTTTTTCAGCAGGAGTGGTGATTTTTCACCGCTCCTACATCTGAAGGATGGAGAATCGCAATACATGTTGAGGCGGTGAAAATTGACACCATAACACTAGGATTAAATGTAAGTGTTAGCAGTCTTTTTTACCACACATACATGTAATAGCGATCGGGGAAAAGAAAAGGTTATGGCATCAAAATTTTCAACCATTACACAGTGAAATAATGTTCAAAATCTTTGAGAAGTGAAAATCATTAGGGAAGCAATCAATACCCTAAAGAAAAACATAGGGTAAACAGTGCAAGTGACATAAACGTTTAATGCAAAAGATTGAAAGAACAAAACCCTATGAAATGAATATGGAAAAGATGAAAGCATTCTTTAAGCACAAACAACACATAAGCCACTTATGTAAAACCTAAATGAGGAATAACCAAGACATTCAAATGAAAGAGTAAAAAACAATGTACTTGACAAAGAGATAGAGAACACATGAAAAACAAGCTTTGGCATGATCCAGGAGTTGGAATGTATTCACAAGAAGCAGAGGAGGACAAAAATAGAATAAGATGTGAAGAAATGAATGCAAAAATGCTTAAAAAGTGATTTAAAGTTATTAAAAACTGGTCATTAATGAACTACGAGTTCATTAATTCGCACGTGGGAGACTGGGTGGGAACATGTAAGGGCAGTGATTTTCACCGCCTTGACATATTCAAAATTTGTTAGAACTCAAAAGTGCATAAGCAGTGAAAAACACTGCTCTAGCATGCAAAAATTTAAACAAGACTCCACATGCAAAAGTGCTAAAAATAAGCGCTCCAACATAAAACTGTGAGGGAAGAAGTGTAATGGTGCTGAAAAATAGTGCCTCTACACTTTTTTTTAAAAAAAAAAAACCGCTCATGTAAGGGCACTGAAAAAAATGCCTTTGTATGGGCAAAAGAAAATTCTAACTCTTGAAGATTGAAAATCGACAAAATATTCGTTTTGAAGGTTTTTGAGAAATGACAAAAGACAAGTGCTTGAAGGGACAATTTGAGGCTGAGGACCACACATTAAGGCCAATCAATATTTTCCTCATTTTGCATGCTTAGAGTGCACGGTCCTACATAACAAAATAGCTTCGTAAGGGGTTATCCCGTGTATCGAGCACAACTAGATTCGAGGATAACAACTGGCTCTAGCTAGGGAGCTTCCTTCGGTCGTTCTTAGAAACAAATGAAGGGAGAAGAATTCTAGACTCCAAGTGCTTTTATCCATCCATTGGGCATAGAGTCAAGCGACAAAAATAAAAGGACTCAAAAAGACTCAAAAATAAAAAAAGGCACAAAGACTGTATAAATATTTACATGGAACATTTGTCACCTCATTGAGTAAAGTGTTTCAAATGTCCACTGTGTGGAAGAGAAAATAGTGTTCCATCTTCGTATGCCAAAAGAAAGCTATTTTCACCATGTAGCTAACGAATCTTGAATGGTCCCATTCATAGTGAATCAAACTTTCCATGCATACTTTTGGATCTCTTCTCTTGTCCCACAAGAGAACGAGATCACCAACTTGAAAGTCACAAGACTTTTCCTTCTCATCAAAAATATTTTTCACTTGTTCTTGGTGCTCTGTAGTAGAGTTCACCACCTGAACTCATTTCTCCTCCAATTCTGAGAGATACATAATTTTCTTATCAACTAAACTTTCAAAAGTCTCATCCTTAATGGCCTTAGCCAACTTGAGAGTGGGAAGTTCTAGTGTAATTGGAATTTCAGCATTCAACCCATACAAGAGTTGAAATGGGAACATTCCTATTGCCCACTTTAGAGTGATTGTATCTACCCAAAAAGCATCATACAATGCTTTATGCTACAAAGGTTGATTCTCATCCACAATCTTGTAGATGATAGTCACTAAATTTTTGTTGCTGGATTCAACACCATTACCTTGTGGGTAATAGTCAGATGAATATGATAATGTCATACCATGCTCAAAATAAAATTCAGTAATCTCGCTTGAGGAGAAAGAAGAAGCATTTTCAGTAACAATTTTGTTCGGCACACCGAACTTGGATATGATGTTTTCCTTCAAGAAATTACACACTACCTTTGAATTAGCATGCTTAACTAGTATTGCCTCCACCCATTTGGTGAAGTAATCAATTTCAATGAGAACATAGGTATGTCCCGCACTTGAAGGTGGATTCACTGTGCCAATGAAGTCGATGCCCCATTATTGAAAGGGCTCTTCAATGACAACTAGTTTCAAGGGTAGAGCTGCCAACTTTGGTTTACCTATGAACTGTAGGCATAGTTTTCATTTACGTGTACCCATGAATACACATCTTGAAAAAGAGTAGGCCAATAATAATTCACCCTCAAGATCTTGTGGGCTGTAATTAGCGCTAAGAAATTTCCACCACATGCTAAATCATGAAAAGATTTTAACAAATTTTCCTGTTGTGCTTTATCAACACAACACAAGAAAGTACCATCCAAGGCACATTTATACAAACCGTTGTCCCATAAGACGTAATTTTTTGATTTGAGCTTGATGGTTCTTTTCTCCTTTAGAGTCAAGTGATCCGAAAATTCTCCATATTTTAGGAAATGAGCAATGTTCGAATACCATTGGATAGTAGTGTTGACAAACAACACCATTGGAAACTCATTTGAACCTACCTCTTTAGATTCTAATTTTTTTCATCAGGATTATTATCAGCAATAAGCTGACATAAACCTCACCCACACACAAGCTTGGTGGGCTTGATGTCCATGTCATATTCCTATATTTTGGCAATCCAATTGCCCCTTTTTGTACCAAACTCCTGTTGTGTCAAGATGGACTTAACAGTTGAATCTGGAACCAAGGCTCTGACATGGTTGTTAAGGATGTAAATCTGAAATGCTTCACTACCTTAACCAAAAAAAAAGCATGTTTTTCCACTTGGGAATATTTTAGTTTATGATTCTTCAAAGGATAACTCATGAATGCAATTGGGGATTCAAACCCCTCACTATTCTCCTGCACCAAGATTGCTGAGAGTGTGCTCAAAAGCATAACTGTACATGATAAACTCTTTCATGTAATCTAGGAAAACTAACACTGGTGCATGAGCAATAGCCTCTTTGATATCATCAAACACAACTTTTTCTTCTACAATCCAATGAAAAGTGGTAGTACCTTTCATCATATTAACAATATGACAAGTATTTTTGGAAAAATCGGGTACAAATCTTCACCAAAAGTTCACCTTCCCAAAGAAAGAATGAATCGCTTTCCTACTTGATGGAAAAGTAAGAGCTTGGATACTTTTCACCCTTTCAAGATCAATCTTGATACCTTCCTTGGACACAATGTGACCAAGAAGTTTACCTTCTGTAACCTAAAAATTTGACATTTTGGGATTTAAGGAAATTCCATGTTGTCGGCATCTCTCCAAGATTTGCCTCAAATGGTAAAAATGCTTAGGATACTTTTTGGAAAAAATTGTAAGATCATCAAGGTAAACTATGATGAACTTACCTAATACATAATGGAAAGTCAAGTCCATAGCACGTTGGAATGTGGCGCCAACATTGATAAGACCGAAAGGTATTCTGCGATATGCAAAAGTACCCCATGGAATTGTAAAAGCAGTTTTGTATTGATCATACGATCTGACCTCTATCTGGTTGTAATCGGAGAAACCATCTAACATAGAAATCATCTCGAATCTAGTCACCATTTGAAGAACTTGATCCATCACTGGAAGAGGATAGTTGTCCTTGAGTAATAATTGATTCAAATTTTGGAAATCGACACAAATGTGGATCTCACCATTCTTTTTGCGAGCAAAAAAAATATTTGCTATCCACATTGAATGATGGATAGGAAATATAATCCGTGCATTCAACATCTTTTGAATCTCTACAAGGATAGTTCCAGAAATTTTTGGATTATATTGCCTTTGCTTTTCCTTGTAAGGTAGAGAACCAACTTTGAGTGGAATTTCATGCTACACCTCCTTTGGACGAAAATACTTAAGATCTTCATAAGAATATGCTAATACGTCCATGTATTCTCGTAACAATTCAACAAATTGTTCCTTTTCTTCAGTTGTGTAACACTTTCTGATATTCACCACCTTCGGATTTGCGTCAGTTCCTAAGTTGATTTTCTCAACTTATGTAGATGAATCAGAGCTAGACTGCTACTTTTTGACATAACGATCATGTTTGTCAAAAATTATTTCAAGGGATACCAACCCCTTGGGAATTTTATTTCCTTTGAACTGTAAAAACTCTCCACCTGTAACTAGATCAACTTCAGAGATAGATTCTCGGGGTGGAGAATCACTACCTTATAAATACAATTCCTCAAAGTTTTCCACCTTCTCCAAGAAAGCTAAGATATGGTGATTGTCATTGAAAATTTTCTAGTTACTTGAGTTGTTAGGAAAACTTGGGTGAAAGACCAACTCAATGGTATAGGTAGGTCTATGAAAATCTTTGTGTGGTATTAGGAGTGTGACTAAAACTACTAAGGAATCAACTTTTTCATTGTATTCTCTTGGAAATACAGAAATATCGAAGGCATCAAACTCCTCCATGCAATCCCAAATGGGATTACGGTAATGCCTTAGTCTTTCATTCATTGTTTGATACAAATTCCTTATCTGGTAGACCACCAACTCAGCATCACCTTGGGCATGAAGATTCTTAATTTCTTTCTTACTTGCAACTTGCATTCCTAATAACAAAGCTTCATATTCGGTTGTATTATTAGTATTGTCAAACTGCAACTTAAAAGAAAAAGGAAATACTTTTCCTTTTGGAGAGACAAAGACATTTCTAGCTCCTAAACTGGTGGAAGAACAACTATTGTCAAACTCAATTACCCAAACTTCATTTGGATCACCAAGACTGATAGAATCAAAATCCATGACCTCATCATCTGATGAAACTTCATAATTTGAGATAGAAAAATCATCTGATGATGATTCATTTTGTGGTGAAGATGAACCAACACTTTCTAACTCATATCTCAATGAAGATTCAACATCTTCATCAGTTTGAAGATAATAGGTACCAATGCCTAAAGATTCAAATAAAATTTTAGCTCTTAGGCCGTCAGACTTAGTTACTGAGAATTTTGACTCCTTTTCAGGAACCAACTTTTGCATCACACCCTTTATAGGTATCCTAGCCTCTAGATAATATATCCATGTTAAGCTCTCCTCCAACATCTTTACAAAAATTTCATCCAAGGAGATTTCCATAAGATGTTGGCACATCTGCTACTAAGACTGTCATCTTGATCTTCTTTTTTGGATATGCATCAAATGCAAACTGTACATCCTTAATCTGCTTGATTAGAGGTACTTTCTTTTTTTCCACAGAGAAACAACAACTAAAAGTTTTTGTAAGATTCAAACCCAAAGTAGTGGCTACCTTAGCTAGCATCACATTTTCTAATGCACCAGAATCTATAACACAATTACTTAACTTAAAACCATTAACAAGTAGGGAAATAAAGAATAGGTCAATACGTCTAGAAGTAGCTAGAGGAATAGAAACTAGGTTATTTTGTGGAGTTTTTGGTTTTGGGGCATTAGGAACATCGGGAGATAAGTCCTTACTAGGAGTAATTCCTTTATCTCTAAAAAATTTAACAAGCATGTCAAATTGGTTAGGATTTTCCTTGAGGTATTCTGCTTCGAACATTTGGATCTTTGTCCTCTTTGCATGATCAATGATGTCAAAATCTTGAAAATAAATTTTCAAAGAAGACATGTAGTAACTTCATTTATGGGCTTAACAAAAGGTACACTAGTCTTAGGAACTTGGACATTGGCTTTTGGAACAACACGAACTATAGGAGGACACATAACACTTGTTTATTTGTTGTATCCTTTGGTTGCCAAGGCAAAGGAGAACCTCTTTTTGCAATAATAACCGATAGCTTGTCTTTTGCTTGTGGAGAAACAACTTGAGCTTGATCAAGCTTATTTTGTTATGATCGCATGAAAACAACAAATGTATCAGTCACCAAGTCCTCATCATCAGATTCATTCCCTATTTGTAAATAACCAATGTTGGAGTTGTCAGCTAGATCCATTTCTTCATCTTGAAATAAATCAACATTTTCTTCTATAGGATAATTTGGTTGTGCATATTCATCTTGCTCAGCTTCATAATATCCCACTGTTGTATTGGTAGGTGGAGGTTCCAAAGCAAGCCTTCCTTGAGGGGTGGGAAGACGATTCTGATTTCTATTTCCAAAGTAATTGGGGAAATTCCTTCCTAGAATATCCTTGTAAGTATTATTATTAGAAACTTGCTTCTTCGAGGCCAACAACTCATTTTCCAACCTTTGAACCATAGGATCAACAAAATTGGAATTGATGTCGGAGGATGAATAACTTGATGCTTGGTTCTTTCTATTTGTATGTGTTCTTATCTCACCAACAAGAATCAAGTCATCCTCAAGACTTGTAGCTAACTATTGTGCCACTTCAACATTTGCAAGAACTGTCCTACACAAAAGGAAACTCACCTTGGGAAGTTGTGTATTGATGAAAAATCACTTTAGATAATGGGTCGTTGGTTTGGCCTCTATAGGAATCCTTGTCACTAGCTTATTAAACTTGGCCACAAACTCGTGCATGGGTTCATGGGCTTCCTTGGGAAGTTGTGTATTGATGAAAAATCACTTTAGATAATGGGTCGTTGGTTTGGCCTCTATAGGAATCCTTGTCACTAGCTTATTAAACTTGGCCACAAACTCGTGCATGGGTTCATGGGCTTCTTTTGGTATGGTTGTAAGCTGTGCCAACAAGGCATGTGCATCTTCAACAAGTTTGAACCTTTCTTCAAACTTAGTATGGAGAGTATTCTAGTTGGTAACTGAAGTAGGAGCAAGAGTATATAGCCACTCAGCAGCTACTCCTTGTAGAGTTTCGATGAACAACCTCACAACAACATCTTCATGCTCAATGCCAAGAACACCACAAACAATGTAGAAGGAAACAATATGTTCATCTGGATGTTGCTTGCCATCGCCATAGAACTTAGGGATATTATTTTTGTGAAATATGTGGTAGTTCATGTAAAGGGATGACCAAACTAAGAGGACCAAAAGCATTATCCCAAGGTCATGGAGGTGGTTGAGCCATAGCGATTTGAATAACAGGTACTTGAACTGGAACTCTATGGAAGATAGAAGATTCACTCGGAATTGGTGATCTTAACTTTTGTGGAGTATAACTTGCAGTTCGTTGTAATGGTGACCTTGCTCGCAGAGGAGAAGGAAGAATGTTATGTTGCTGCAACAATTGGAAAAATGGATCCACCACTCCTTGTGCCCTTAAACCTCGTGTATAACTTCTTTCAGCCAGAATGTAGACTTGAAAAAAGGGAGAAATTAGCAATAACAATATACACAAGATCACAATAAGATAATGGAGTGCTTATTCACTTCAGTCAAAATCATGAGGCTTTGATTGCGTGCTTGGATCCCTAGTGAAGTTGCTAAAAAATTGTTGGGTGAAAATTATGTAATCCCTTTACAGATTACAAAACTTCAATTTTCAGCCACAGTTACGTGAGATAAAATCTCTCCTCTCAAAAAGGGGAGGTTCCCTTCTTACTGCTTACGGAACTGAAAGTAAACTATTCTAATATATACACTATACAAGTCATATGGGGGTGTGTCACATTCATGATTCTCTCTTTTTTCAAAGAATATGTTTACAATGTTCCACGATTTTATATCTCTAGATGCAATACAACTCTAAATAAAATATAAGCAGTAATTCCAATACTTCTAACTTGTCAAAGCAAAGTCTAGCAATACTGGCGTGATAAAATATGTAACCCAAAGGCTCATAGAGGCACAAAGTTTTTATGTCTAGTCTCCAATGATGGATTTCACAACAACGTAACCAACAACGTAAATTAAGCACAAAGTCTTCAATATACCTTATGAATAGACCCATGAACAACATGAACAACCTTGAGTACAAAGCCTCAAAGATAACTCACTAATATTATCAATAATCATGTGATTCCAAGTAAAAGGAGTAGCACAAAGTCTACAAAAATTTCTTGAAGGCCTTTCAATCTTGATTCATAAATCACCACCAATTCAATCCAATAATAAGATAAAATTACATAAATGACATAAGAAAATTCACATACATTTAAATCGACCCAACTCAAAGTTTGGTATGCAATTTATTCTTCTTTATTGACTTGAAAATGATTTCTCAATTAGAACACAAAGTTTAAAAATTGCTTCACAATTTGGCAGCATTGAGTTGCATAAGATAAAAGGTCCATAATACAAAGGAATCCTCTCATATTTATAGATGGGAGAGGAGACCTAATCTAGGAAAAAGCCTAACCAACTACTAACTTATTCAAAGGTGTTGAGTCCATGAATGTAGGATAACATCTTTTTTTTTACATGTAATTACATTTTTCAAAATGACATGTAAAATGTCAAAACTTATCTACATAAAGCATAGAAAAAAGCATGAGAACTATCTAACTCTGGAGATATAATAAGATTTTATGGTTCCTTTCACTTGGCTTGGAAATATTCATACTTCTTCTTAATCTCCTATATGGTTGCCTCATCTGGTCCAACGGTGTAGTCAATGATTATCTGAACCTTTGTGGTGGAGCAAATCTTTCTACACCTATCCAGATGCATTTTGAGATTGTATAAAGTGAGTTTTACGTCACACAAGGTGCACATTGAGGTCACATAAAAGGCTTCATCTTCCACCTACTTTTGGATAGCTTCTTTGAATATCTGGACAATGTCACTTGCCAAGAGGAAAGTATGATTATCATCAAGGAGTTTGCCCGAAAACTCTTCAATCCCATTCAACATAACAATACGATGTCCTTTGACATATTATTTCCCCTATTGTATGTATTTGATGAGGGACTTGATAACCTGTATACAATTCTTAAGAGGCTCCTTTATTTCTAGATATTTTCTTTGTCGGGAATAACCCAAACTTCCACTAGTTTGCTCAATTTTGTTTCCTTCATTTGTAACCAAAATTTGAGACTCCGTTCCATCTCTTTTTGTTCCACAGAAAGTGTGCCTTTTTTTAATTCAATTCCAACTTCATCTTGGATACTTGGGAAATCTTTTCATTAGTAATAGTTATGAGTTGTGAGCCCTATTCTATTATTTTGTCAACAAACTCATATACCACTTTAGCTTTAGAGCAGTACTTCTCCACCTTCTGAACTACTGGCTCTTCAACATTCATCATAGCCATTGGTTGAACGTTCTCTAAGGTCCTCATGATCTTTCTCAACACTGATGCATAACATTCAACCTTCTCTCTATACATGTTCTTGGCTTGTTCCATCTTATCAAGCCTATTTGCCAATACATTTAGAGTCACTTGTGCATCTTCCTTGGCACTTGTATTAGTGACCTTCCCAAGTTCAATCCTTGTCATGGTGTAATCTTAAATAATGACTTCATTCTTACCTTGTGGAGGTGCTACAATATCCACATATTTATAGCCTGATTTATCCACATGTAATCTAGAGTGAATCTTTTCCTTTTTCTTCCCCTTGGATTTTGGAAGTACTATCTCTTCAATATCTAGTTCATCAAGAGAAACCATCTATTTCTTCCATTTAGATACTTGTGAGACTAACCATGGAGGAAGAAATGAAGTGTTACCTCCTTGACCCACTGCCAATTCTTGTGTTGCAGTTGCATCTATAGAAACAAGTGTTGTAGTCAAAATTGGATTTGTTTCATTCATCACTGCTCCATGAGTCTACAAATTTGATGTATGTAGCAATGAATCTCTCATAAACTAATAAAATTCAGCTTGTGATGTAATATCATAGGATGGTGAAGATAGACTAGGAATTGATGAAGGAGAACCAAGGAAACATCAATACTTTGCAAAATTGAATCAATAGAAGGGGTGAAAATAACTAAATGCACTGATGGGGGAATTGTTACTTTCAGTGTATGCAATCCAACTATAGGTGGAGGTGAAGTAGGAAGAGGCAGTGGCGGAGAAGTGGGAATAAGAGGTGTATGAGGTGTGGTAGAAATGGCGGGTGATGATGTATGTGGGGGATCTTCAACAATGTTCTCTTGTGGAGACAATTGCATTTCCTTATCATGCCTTCCCTCTTCCTCTTGAGCCTCCTCCTCTTCTCGATCTTCCTCTAACTATTCATCTTTGCTAGATTGTTCACTTTCGACTCCTTCTTCAAGCTGCTCTTCTAATTCAGGCTTAGGTTCTTCTTTAGGAATTTGTCCTTCCTCAGTAATGTGTTCCTCTTTAGTAGTGTGCTCCTCTTCAACAATTTTTCCTGTGTTCTTCCTACAGGTGAATTTAATTTTGGTACCTTTGTGTGAGGAAGAGGGGGCAACACCTGCTCTATGCTTCGTTCGGAGCTCCTATTGACGGTTGGATTCAACTCCTGATACCTCTCCTTCAAATTTTGTCCTAAAGGACTTCAACTAAAAACCATGCCTCTACAACCATTCACATGTGTTGTACAAAATAGGAGCAAGCCTTTTTTGCATAGAAATGTTTTCCTTTTTGGACCATTGGATTAGTGGCAAGGGTTTACTTGCAATCTCTTCTTCATCACATGCAGAGTTCAAAATGTCACTAGGATCTTTGAAATCTTCTGGAATATTTTCCAAGCCTAAATCTATGATCTATTCCATAGTGAGTCTACAAAATTCCATTCTCCGGATGTCTTCTTTGTCTCTACATTATGCCCATATGTCTTCAAAACGATGTAAATGACTATGAACCTTCTTGATTTTCCTTTTTACATCTTTGTAGTCAAAATCATGCCTATACCTGTATGACCTTATGGTCATAATATGCATCTTTGTTGCTACTAATTTGGCCTTCTGTACATTTTGAATTGAGTATCTTCCAATAGAAATTGGAAACCTAAAGCCTGGTTTGTGAATAGCCAGGCATTCTATGTGCACTATAATCAGTTGCTTGCATAACTCCATTAACACCCACTTATTAGAAGGATATCTTGGTAACATATATGGGCATCCTATATACCACCCTACTCTTAAGTATGTAAAAGTAGGAAACTTCAAGAAAATACATCCAAACTTGCTGACAACTTTCCATGCGTCATTAGATACCCTTTTCTTTTCTAGAGTTGGATCAAACATGAAAAATAAAGTTGCAAAGAAAGCATCATTTACTCTTCTAAAATGCTTAATAATTCCTCTTAATGTAATTTGAGAATATAATTTATACATCGGTACAACACTTTTATTTCCTTCAGTTGATAATCTTGGAAATTGTCTCATGACAACAACAACATACACCAGGTAGGAGGTCATGTAGAACTTAAAGGTTGTTTGCACATTGATTAATTGTTCATGAATCTCATCACTAATTTGTGTACCCTAGTCTATGTGTGCCTTCTTCCTCCTGATGATTCTGATATATTCATACTTCCATTCTTGGAAATTATATGAGACGGGGAAGTCTTTCACCCTACTAAGAAGAGTGATCATGTCTCAAACATCTTCTTTAAAGTCACTACGTGGAAGACCTTTGGGCCATCTCGAAATGGTGTCAGACCTTAAAGTCTTCAACCATTGTGTATCGATCAATTTTTTGGATTTGTTTTGATCTTTGTCATAAGCCTCTTGACCTTGTTGAATTGAAATACTTGTATACATTTCCATGTTTGGAACCTAGAACCTATAAATACTTGTATACATTTCCATGTTTGGAACCTAGAAAACTGTGTCAAAGAATTTTGGATCCAATCTCATCATAACTTCCATAGAATAGTCTCTAACACTCCTATCATCCCTGATATAGTGTGAGGCAACTTGTAGGACAAATTCTGGGCAGTGAGCAACTACTACAAATGAAGCCACTTGATGAAGATTGTTGTGGACAATTGCTTGCAAGTCTCCTTCCAATTTGGTTTCTTTTTTGTTCTCTTTACAAAGTCCTCCATGTCAACGTGAGAAATTTCCATGTCCTTGATCTCATCGATCTTGGAGGTTACAATTGTGGGTGGGTAAACACCTTGATACTTATATTTCATATTTCTTTTCTTGGAAGATAAAGGAGATTCTTCTATTGTCATTAAGAACACAAGAGATCACTAAAACCACCTTCAAAAAACACCTGATAGGAGTTGAAGGTAACTATAATGAAAAATGGATTTTTTCAATGTTAGGAGCATATGCATTATGGGAGAAAAAGGAATGCGTGAAGCTAGGAAACCACTTTGGAGAGAGTAGACATGAGCTATGGAGCGCAAAAAATGGAGTAAAGGAAAAAATAACGAAGTTAAGAAAGTGATTTGGAATGATTTTGAGGTTAGTGAAATTTCTGCTTTTTGTGCAAGGGTGCTAAAAATTAGCACCCTTACACTTGGAAGTTTTGCATTTCGTGCATAGGTGCTAAAAAACAATGCTCCAACACATCTTGAGAAGTCTTGGAGAAAATCATGCAAAGGCAGTAAAAATCAATGCCTTTGCATCTCATTGGAAGATTATCTTGTTGCACTAGCAGTGAAAAACCCCGCCTATACACTATCTTTGATACACAATAGTTTGCATGCAGAGGCGATGAAAATCATCGCCTATGCATCATCATCATGATCGGGGAAAAGCAAAGGATATGGCATAAAAATCTTCAACCATTACACAAGGAAATAAAGTTCAAAAATCTTTGAGCGGTGAAAATCATTGGGGAAGCAATAGATACCTTAAAGAGAAACCTAGGGTAAATAGTGCATGCGATAGAAATGTTCAATGCAAAAGATTGAAAGAACAAAACCCTATGAAATGAATATGGAAAAGATGAATGCATTCCTTTAAACGCAAACAACACATAAATCACTTATGTAAAATGTAAATGAGCAATAACCAAGACATTCAAACAAAAGAGGAAAAAATAATGTACCTGACGAAGAGATAGAAAACGCATGGAAAATGGAGCAAAAGCAAGCTTTGGCATGATCCAAGAGTTGGAATGTATTCACAAGAAGTAGAGGACGACGTAAATAGAATAAGATGTGAAGAAATGAAGGAAATTTAAGGCTTAAAAAGCAATTTAAAAGTTATTAAAAACCGGTCAATAATGAACTGTGAGTTCATTAATTCACACGTGGGAGACTATGTGAGAACATGTAAGGACAGTGATTTTCACTGCCCTGACATATTCAAAATTTGTCAAACTCAAAAGTGCATAAGTGGTAAAAAACACTGCTCTAGCATGCAAAAACTTAAACAAGACTCCACATGGAAAAGCACAAAAAATTAGCACTCCAACATAAAACTGTGAGGCAAGAAGTGTAATGGCACTGAAAAATAGTGCCTCTACACTTAGATTTTTTTGTTAAAACCGCTCATGTAAGGGCGCTAAAAAACAGTGTCTTTGCATGGGCAAAAAATCTTTCTAACTCCTGAATACTGAAAATTGACAAGATATTCATTTTGAAGGTTTTCAAGAAATGACAAAAGACAAGCGCTCAAAGGGAAAATTTGAGGCTCAGTACCACGCATTAAGGCCAGTCAAAATTTGCCTTGTTTTGCATGCTTAGAGTGCACAGGCCTACCGAACATACCAGTTTTCGTAGGGGGTTATACTGTGAATTGAGCGCAGCTAGATTCGAGGATAACATACATTACATATGATGATTAGTATATATTATTTGTATGTATGATTAGTTAAATATGTTAATAGCTAGCTATGGTTTTTATTCCTACTGCTAATAGGTTCTTTGTAGGTACTCTGACCTATTTTTCACCATTTGATTTGGTGTTTTTTTTAGATATTTAGTTGAGGTAGGATTTACGCTTCTATGTGATAATTTGTGTGACAACTCTTTTGGATAGAACCTTAGCTTTCATGTGCTGGCATGATGGAAGATAAGATGGTTCTTGTTTGAGATGAAAATCACCTTGGTTTCTATTATAGGTATCTTGATGAACCACAAAGAAAACATGTATATTTTGATGATATATTTTAGATATAGGGATTTTTCCCTTGATAATATATATTTTTACAATAAGTGGGAGGATGTTGGAAAATGTGTGATGTACACCTTGTATAACAATAATAATGCTAATTTAATATATAAAATAAAATAGTTAATCCTAGTGCATCCTAAATATATCGATAGCATATGGGTTAAGCATCTTAGGGACACTTGTATGTTGTATGAACATTAGGATAAATATTTAATGTGGGTATCACATTGATAGAACATTTAATTGGGAAGACTTAGCACCAAATATTTAATTTTGGGTCATGGTTTAGTGAGCTCATATTTTTGAGGCACATGTTAAGATTATACAATTTAATGGTTTTATACAAGCTTGTTTCTATAAAAGAAAGCACGAGTAGTTGTTGAAGGTGGCTAGTATTATGTTTGGCTAGTTGGCTATAGTTGGATTGAGCATATCTTGTAGTGCATATATGTGAGTGAAGAAGCATGGATTGGGATGTGTGGCTACATGGTTCTTATTTTCTTGTTCACATGGAGGAATGACACTAGGGTGCTTGATGCTTTAGAAGCCTTACATGGAAAAGTTGAAAATATATTTTAATCTTATCCTTGATCTAATAAATTGAGTATGTGAGTAATCTTTGGGGATATATTTTCCCTTGAGAGGGTTTTCCAAATGTGTACTTGGTTTTCTTGATCGTATACAATTTTTTATCTTTTGCATTGTAGATTTTGAATACTTATTTTACATATTTTTCCCTTATGATGGTTATGAAAAATGGTATATTATTTTTAAAATTTTCCTTTCACATATGTGCACATACACCTCTTGTTGCAAGGAATATGACACATAGGAACATAGTAATTGAAGGTAACAAATATAGAGGCTTGAAGTTATATGCATAATTCATATTTCCACCTCTATTCAAAATAAATGTTCTCCATGTCTTTCCTTTATGGTGATAATTATCGATCTTGTTATCTAGAAACTCACATATTTTTTTGTTATGGAAATACTGTAAGCATTATAAGATTTCAAGTTACTATCTTCGTCAATATGTATGTGGGGTTTTCCCTTATCAAACAATTTTCCCACTTCAAAAATCTTGTCTCACCTTTGTTGTGGAATGTTTTCTTTCACTTTGTTAATTGATTTCATGTTGCTTATAATTTAATGTTTAGTACTTGATCATGTAATAATAATTTTCTAACTATATGCATGATGTTTACACTCCCAATACCCCTACTTATCAAAACACTCAAAAATAAAATCATATTATAAATCTCTCCAATTGGTCATCCAAATCAAATACAACATAAAAAATATAGGAAGTATAAGAGAACCAATTGTACATAAAAACATAGAGAATATGCATGCAACATTTATCTAAGAACAAATCCTTTTAATGAACAAATGAGTTAATGTTTCTTCATTCAATCAAGGAAATGCTAGTTTTAGGAGTTTCTTTATAAGGGAGATTTATTTTTGTTAATTTTGGAGCACCATGAACTTGTATGTAGGGTTGTTAAAGACTTAAGGTGATCAAGAGCATCTTGGGGAAGAAGACATAATTTTATGTAGACATTAGAAGATATTGGTTTTGAGGTTTTGGTGAAATTATAGCTTGTCACATGCAAAAAAAACTCATCAAATGCTATGAAAAACACAAAAAAATTATAACAATCAAAGGAATTTTTGTGACAAACTTTTTGTAGATCACAATGAATGCACTTTCACTTGCTACATGAAAAGCATTAGGTTATAATGTGAAGGGTTTTAACTATTCAATTTGACTTCATGGAATTGGTTTCTATGCTTGAGCCCAAAATGGACTTGAATGAGTCTATATCAACTAGATTTGAATGTGGAGTATGTATTGGCCCATTTTTCCTATTAGACCAAGGGCTTTGCAAGTCATACTCACCATTGAGCAAGATTCTTGAAAATGCATAACACTTTTTAGATGGTAGGACATCTTGTACATGGATGTGGAGCTTGGTTGGTTTCAACATGACTTTAATTTAATATATTATAACTTGATAAAAATAATAATGGAGATTAATATTTCTTATCTCTCTTGATGTATTTTTCCCATGTTTAAGGTTTCTTTGGGTCAAACATGTTATCTCAATTATTACCTTATAATTTGCATGACGTGTTTTAATTTTTCCTATGCTCTAGTGATGCTTAATGAATGTAATTGCTTATATGTTAAGTTCAGAACTAACATTGATAACATTAACATGAGAAAACAAACATGTATTTTAGAGAAACCATACATAGAGTATAATTCATTATTGGTGAATTGTTTGGAAGTATCTCACCTAGTTTACAAGATTAAACATTGCTAAGCTAGAAACACATGCTAGTGCAGTTGCATGTAAGTGGCATGCTTTGGAGTCGACCATTGCTAATTTAAAGTTAATTAATTATTTTTCTTAATTTTTTTACTAATTCACCAAGTACTAAAAATTTTATGGCTATCCAATGAAGACTTGGAATAATAAAATTTTATTGGGCATAAAATAATTGTAATTCTTTATCATTCAAAAATATATTTAGGTTTTTGCTTTACATAATTTCTTTGGTTGATGGAAATAACTAGATTACATAGATTTTGACATTTCTACCTCCTTTTAAGTGAGTTACAACATGATAAATAAATATACATATAATCCAAAAGTCTTCCTTTAGCTAAGTTCTCATGAGTATGAAGAACTAGTTTGTCAAAGTCACTTAGAGGTAAAATTGGTCCAATTATGCCTTTGTAAAATTTAAAACTTGATTGACAACATAATGAGAGAATACACTATCATTGTCACCAATTCAACGACAACCACTTTGATACTCTACACAAACTAATGCACTAAAAAATGATAATTATCCTCCAACTTTGTATTTGAATTTGTCAAAATTTCTAACTCTTAAAATCAAACTAACATGATTAACAAAATTGGTTTTATATTATTCTTTATATGTTGCAAAGATATCAAATAAGTTTCCAAAGTTGAATTTACACAAGATGTGCTAAAAAAAATATTACGACTTAACACTTTATTTATATTAATTTTAATGTTTTATATATTTCGGCTTATTAATTTATTGATAAGTAGGAGGTACTTTTCACATCATGTCAAATTGTGATATTGTATTAGGATTCAACCATGTAGTTTTACGAGTCAAACTCATTGACCCATGTTTCATGAGTAGTGGTTCAGAAGAACCCATCTCTCATGATAATGAATGGTCCACTTAGCACTCATTGCATCTAGGTGATGCTTACAGAGGTGAAGCACTGGACCTTCCCGAAAGGTCACCCATCCCAGTTTTCCAATATAATATATTTTTTTAAATATTGTATGTAGAACCCTCATTTTAACTTGAAAAAATATCTTTGTGTATCGAATGAATTTAGGGTGTTTATTTGATCCTTCTCAGTTATAACTCCAACCAAAAGCGTTTTCCATAATAAAATAACAAATGAATTTATAATGCACGGAGGGGGTAATTTCTGGGCGTGCCAAACACGTCAACTCACTAATTTGCTACCACACTTTCCTTCTATTTGTCGCATACGAAATTTTGGTTTCCAAAATTTTCCTGCATTCATGATTTGGATGGAAGGACTTTCTTTACAGCAACCTCACTTCGAAGAAATTGTTCAGTGCTTTCTTTACAGCAGCCTGACTACCTGTAACTTTGTCTGTCGGCCTTTTGTACATCTTCGACCTTTCCTGGTAGCGACTTGGAGCTTTCGGAGTTAAGTCAGTGTAAGATTTTTCTTGACTCCGAAGGCTAATTAGAAATTGTTCGGAATACGCGCTGAACATTCAATTTGCATAGATAAGTAATAGGTACCATCTTGTAAGGAAGTTATAAATAGGGGTTGGGTCTCTGTGTCTGCATTGGTTCCTATGAACAATGTTTGTTCTCACCCACTTCAATAGATTCATTGTTTTACTTGAATTTATTTTTGTTAATAATGTGTTTTTCTGATCTTGTTGGCTTCACTTCTTTTGCTGTTCTTTTTGTTTGAGTTCAAAATGGTTCTGACCAAAGCAAGCAGCTTTGCATGGTTGGAGTCAGTAATGAATACAGAAGAAAAGGAGAAGTCTATGTTCCCACATTTGAGCCACGAAATTTTGTCAGTGACTGTCTCTCAAAATTCAAGCTCTGCTCAAGAAGGGTCTTCGGAGGCTCGCATCTACCCATGCTCCTTCTGTTCTAAGAAGTTTAACAATCCTCAGGCATTGGGTGGGCATCAGAATGCCCACAAGAAGGAAAGGACTACAGCAAGGCCAGCTAAGAGATCTCATATGGGCATTCAACAGAGGTTATGCAGCATATCATCTTCACCACTAGCTTTTGCTCCTGAGTTTGCTCAAAATTCCAGCAATTTGAATAGTTCTCTCTCTAAAAGGGGCAATTCTTGTACCATTCAAGGAGTAGGAGGGGCACCTAGAGGAGGAGTAGGTGATGGAAGAGGAGGATGGTTTCAAGCCGTTGTTGGGAATCAACCCATTATAGGTAGATACTTTCCTTGTGGTCTCTTGGAAAATATTGATTGCATGGAAGGAGCTACCTATGGCTCTGACACAGGCTATGGCTTCCCAAAAGAGGAAATGGGTTTCATGAAACAGCCAGCTACTTTCCCTTATGTGGTGGAACCAAGAGGAGATGGCTCCGGTTCCAGGAAAAAGGTCCGAAGTGGGGATCCTCATTTTTCTGAAACAAGTTTGGCTATGAATTCAGGTGATCAGAAGCTAGACTTATCCTTGCATTTGTGAATGGAATGGGAATATGCATGCAAGAGTAAGAATGTTCAAGTTCATATAAAAGTATCGGGAGATGATTTGCCATAATAAGGGTTGGAGCAAGGAGGGAGCAAATATATATATATATATATCTAATATGGGAAATTAGGTGTCTCAATTTTGTAATTTTTTTATAAATTTTTTATTTATTATTTAATATTTTTATGTAATTATTTGATGTAGTTTATAATACACATTATTATATAATTGTGCTTCTGAAATTTTGAGTTGGCAATTTCTACATGAAAATTGGTTTATTAGTTATCCAAAGATGTTCTCTTAATGATACTATTGTTGTTCAAATTTGTACTAGAATGTAAACCTGCATTAATATGGGAAGCTTTGCAGATATGAGACACGGTTTTCAAAACAGCCTCCGAGATTTTATAAGATAACTCTCATAGAATCTCAATGAATTTATTTCACTTTGTGAGAAAAAGAAGAGGAATACTAAAAGGAAATCCGATCTAATGAGTGTAATGTCAAATTATACTTTCCTATCTACAAATTACTAATTTGCACTAAACTCACAATCATAAAAAGAGAATAAACATAAGTACAACATCAAAGGAAAAATCCACACAATCATTGAAGTGCAAAAAGTTCGATAATTTTAAATTGACCAATAAAGATTGCATATGCAAAGACAAGAAAACAAAAATAATTTTACTAACAAAATGTACTAGAACACAATAAAGCTAAATATTTTATTTCATTTGTACAAAACAAATTAACAAAATCTATAAAAGACTAATTGCATAACTATAAAAGTGTTATTAGACTCAATGATTACAAAATATTTACCATAAAAACCTAAGGGTTGAATCTAGTACATTTTTATTAGCCAAAGAATCTACTTTTGTTTGAATGAAGAACTTACAATATATGGAAAAAATGAGAAAAAAGATTGGAAGAACAGGAAAAAAAAATCCTCTTTTCATATTGCATGGATCTCCATAATTCGTTGCATGGTAGTCACATCTTCCTATTTGCTGCACTTTCTTCTTGTTATCTCCTCACTTTCCTTTACCCCTATTTCCTTTCTTTGCTTTATCTATTTCTACCCATAACTCTTCATAGTGTAACATTTGCTTGACGATGTTTTCTTTATAAATTTTATCACTTAATATTTCCATGAACTTAAAAAAGCATATGATTGTTAGATGATTGTTCTTTATTTAAGACTCTCGAGCCCCACTTTGTCCTATCTCTTCCTTTTAAATCTTTAATGAATACCCTCCAAAAAGTGATTTAAATAAATTCATTCAAAGCATAAGGGGAAAAGAAAGTTTATAAGTTCAAATCATTCTTTCCTAGGTCCATATTCCACATACTGAAAAACTAATGGCGCATCTTTTAGAGCAAGGTACATATGACAATTTCTCTATTATACACTAGCCATTGGATGGAGGAGAAAATCAAGTGATTTTGAAGGCTTTAGATATTAAGTGGTCCCTATTGTCAGGTAAGCATCTCCTCGACCAATAGTTCACCATTTCACATTGAAAACTCTAGCAAACTTCTTCTCATTATGCAAGCTTTTGATGGTGTTTTAATTGTATAGTATTGAATAGTGTTATTGAGCATTGAGTTTCCATGCTTGATTTATTTGTTCTTTATTTGTGCATTGTTGGGATACTAAACATCATTTCCCCGCAGATATGTAGACCAAGTCTAATGCTATTTTACAATAGTTGTGTGTCATTTTGTGATGCTTGTGTTTCATTATGTAAGGATATGTCATTAATCTTCATTAAAGGACTTTGAAGTGTATACATTCTATATGTTGGGCAATGCATTTTTGAAGGCACCTTGGAGTTTGGATGCTAGTTTTTCCTCTTTGGAATGCATAATCTTTAACATTGTGCCCAATCTTGAACTCACTACTATTCAAATCATGATTTGTTGTTGCCTTCTCCATTGCATTCAAAATTTGTATAATGTGTTAACAAATTCTTTTCTAAATTTAAACTTATAACATTGGAATAAATTATTTGAAACTATAATTTTCTACCTTCCAAAATAAATGTAGTGCAAGAATCGAACTACAGATATCATAATTCACTCAAATTAACAAATCTCAAGTTCTTCAACTTAAAGGCCTTTCCTTCTATTATTTCTAATATTGATTTATGCATCACAGTATTTGAGGTGAGTTGTAAAGTGGTTATATTCAGTTTGATTTATTTTAGATATCATTGTGAGAAAATTGTTTAAAATAATGCATCCTCAGTGGATTACAAGATGTTTTTTAAATTTTCATTTCAGATTAAACTATTCTTTTAGAAGTATTAAGTTATGTGCATTTACTATTATAAAAAGATAATATTTTCTTTTGTAATTAGAAGAAAAAACCTCTGATTAATAATAAATCTTCATAGACTGATCTTGGTTTGCATTTTCACTTATGTATATCTTTCATTAAATATCAGTGCCATCTTTGTGAATTGACCATATGAAAGGGAGCTCTATACTAGTTTACTAAAATTACAAATGTAAATGTTCCTACCGTTATCAAACAAGACTATATAGGTAGAGACTTATGGTTCATCTTCAAATAGTAATATAAGATTTTAATATAGTAGTTCTTCTTAAAATAAGAAAGGTTTTGATCCTATCTCTTACTTATATTAGCTAGATGAATCTAGACTCTTGATTTCCCTCATATATCTTTACGTGATTTTAATGTATTTATTAAGTCGTCAAGAAAATTCTGACAATTATTTTATAATAATACAAATATTATTTCATATAAAATGGGAAGATATAACCGTTTCTTACTTGTGGTTTTATAGGATTACTTTCAAAATTACATTTATCTTGCTTATTGTCGAGGTTTTATTAGTAACAAAAAATAACACCTCTACTGATTATTGTAATGTTGTAAAATATTATAGCATGACAAATTTAGGGTTGTTTGCAATAGGGAGTGTTTATCCTTAATTATGACAAATCTTGTCATTTTCTAGTTTATTACAACATACATTGCAAGGACTTATTCTCAACATAAAAATTAAAATCACAATGCTATGGTCCAACCAAAACATGGATGGCCTAGTGATCCCACAATAATGGGTTACACTTTTTGGCCAAACTTGACATTGAAATCAACATTTTTCACCAAATCTTCACTTTCTTACACTTATAGTAGCTAAACCATTAAGAATTTGAAGATGAATCAAACTAGTGATTTTTGAGATTTTGTGTGTAAATTCTAATTATATTTAAAATAAAAAATAAAAAAATAAATTGTGAATCCTTTTATGAAATTTTTAATAACTTATTTTTTCTACTAAACAACATTTTTAAAAAGTGATGTTTACTTCGGACCGCATAATTTTTTTTATAGAAAGGATACAATTCTAATTTTTAAAATACAGATTTGTCACACCAATATCTAGTGCATGGATATTTTTTCACAATTTTTTATTACATATTTTTTTAATTAATTTTCCAAGTCAAAGTAATCATAATTTGGACAGAGGTGTACTTTGGACCACATAACTTTTTTTGTATGCATTTGAATTAACTTCTTCTTTTTTTGTTGCAATAAGGACATCAATACCTAGTGCACATTTATTTTTTAGAATTTTATTCTCTATTTTCCTATTTTTTCATATGTGTCAAACAAATAACTTGATGTTCATTGAAAAACCTACATTCAGAAGAAATAAAAAATAAATATAATAATTAAATTAAATATATTTAAAATTATACTTTTTTGGAAGCTTGTAATAAGGGCTACATACTTACAAAACTTAAATTTTGAATGAATTCATTTGATCGCCCAAAAGGTAAATCAAAAGTGGTTTTTAATCAACATTTTGATAGGCGTAGAGGAGACTCCATAATAGGTATGGTTTAAAACTAATGGGGTTCTATCCTAGGGGGTTTGATATAAAGGGTTGTGATCAAACCCTCTTTAATTAAAATAATTTAAATGGAACATTTAAAGGCTTAAATCATTATATTTTCCAAAAGTATGTGATTTCAGGAAAAAATCAGGATGTCCCATAAAGAGTAACCCATTATTGTGGCAGCCAACTTGGAGCACTCCTATAACATAAATGTGGGAGAATCTAAAGTGTAAGATCAATCTTGTATCACCCAATAAAATCATGTTTATTTTATTTTGTAAGTTTTTTAAATAATTTTTTTTCATTATACTCTTATCACAAAAGGTAATTCATACCACAAAGTTATATTCTTGTGTCAATCATCATTATAGCAAACCAAAGGTCTAGATAGTATCTTGCTATGTGGTAATACATATTGATTCCATTTCTTCCATATTGATAGTATAACTTCATAATGTCATTTTTCATCCTGCCAAATTATCGTTAAGGGCTTTCCTTTATGTTAATGCAATGTGATTTCCCAAATTTCTTAAGGAAGATCCAAGAGAGTCATTCAATAAATATTTTAATGTCATGCAAAGATTTAAAGACATATATAATCTTATTGGTCTTGGTAATGTTCAAGATTAGGACTACATTAGGTTCAAACACTTACATAAATTATTACATCCTATAGAAGAGGGGGGCCAACCACACCAAGGCTCTATGCCATGTAGAGTCGAGAGCAAAGGGCTACCCTAGTCTACCTCAAGTTGGATAGAAATTCATAGTTCAAGGAAAGAGAATGAAGAGCACTCTCAAGTGCTTTTGTCACTCTACTAACCCAAGAGTTTGAATGAGGCTAAATAAGTAAGCTTTTAGAACCTGAATCGTACCTCAAACAACTCTCTGCCTAAGGACTTTTAGCACAAGTCAGGGACAACATTGTGACGCGTTGATGTCTCACTGAGGCATTGACATCCATATAGTCAGAAAGTACAGAGGCATAGTGAAAGGAACAAAAGCCTACTAACTACTTAGCGGTTAAGTTCTAAAACATTAACTAAGATGATAACAAAAAGAATAAACAAGATGACTAGAAAAGTGATATAGGAGATGATGAAAGTGAAGGTGATGAAGATCAACTCACAAGGAGTCCAATTTTCCAGCAAGCTCCACACGCACAGATACCTACACACAACCAAGAGAGGAAAAATGTTGGGGTTGTATAAGGGTTTTTCGTAGTCAAACCCCCACTTTGGTGTTTCCACCTCCATAGACAGTTAGATAGATCGATAGAAAATGTGATAAGGAAAGTAATGGAAAGGTATGGAATGATAACAATAACACTTTGCTACATAAATCAAGAAACAATATCACCTTCTCAATTGTGGTGCCCTCAAGCATGTAGAGGATGCAAGCTTGGTAAGGTCTATGCTACTGTAAAAATGAAGAAGCAGTCCCTTAGGACACCAAGTCACAATTCCAATGGCACAAAAAGTGCAACAAGGCGTAGAGAAGATATGTAGGAGCTCAAGAATTGTGAAGCCAAAATCATGCCAACATGTGAGAATGTGTAGAAGATGGAATGAATTGCTAAAGAGATGAAGTGTATGAGAAAAATAGGCATTTGAAGAGGATTTAGGAGGGAAGGAGTCATTCTCAAGTCAGTAGGAAGGCGTAGAGGCGTTACGCTTCATTGCTAATGGACAACATAACGTCTCTGTAGATTCTAGAGGCAGGAATATGTCAAGGATGGCAATGCACTGCGCAAATGTCTGTGCACCATGCGTATGTCCCTGATAGAAATTCCCCAACTAACATAAAGTACAAGCACCAAGTGGATGCATCATGGATAGGTGATGCAGAATTTCTTAGTCAGGTTTGATTTTTCTAAAGTAGATGGTGTAAAAGGGTAATTTGTAAGAGGGGTACAAATTCACTCCTATACATTTTGCCTCCAATTTAGCGAGCATGGGTGTTAATGAGTGTTCAGTAAAGTAGATTGAAAAGTTTAGAGATGTATACCTGAACCGTCGAGGAATTAGACCACAATCTAGTGAATCCCGAAAGTGAAAGGCAAGAAAATGGCTCCATAGGCACTCTCTTAGGGAGGATTGAACAAAGGACATCATAGATCCTCAGAACTACGAAGTTGATCAAAGTACATTAAAGGCCTATAGACCAATGATGGAAAAATCCCACAGTATGCAAGTACTTCATAGATCCTCAGACCTGCAAAGAAGACACCCCCAGGTACTCTCTCCTAAAGGAAGCCAGATGTAGGAGACTCCACAAAATTGGATTGGAAAGCAGCTTCACAGGTGCACCTACAAAGAAACATGTTAATCCACAGATAAAACATGTTAGGAAACAAAAAGTAGCCACACATACCAGCAAGAAGATAGTCGTGCAAACAATTAGAAAATTGAAGGAAGAGATTTCAAAGGGGTCCCTCAGGAACCCTTCAAAAGAAAAGGGGTCCGCTCAAGGGATGCTTAGTTTGAAAGTGTAAGAGTATTTTTGCAAATTAATTTAACATCAAGGAATCCTTTTGAAAGATGTTCACTTCATCAAGGAATTCGAAAGGAAGAAGGTCCCCTTGCAAGGGGAAGGTTAGGACTTCGCTCATAGGAGAAGGTGCTCCCTCCTCGGAGGAATGTTTTTTAAATTCTTTCTTTACGAACCCATGATGAAGGAAAAATATTCCGCTAGGGGTTCTTGTTGAGGAATGCGATTTTTTTAAAAATATTTTGAAAATATTTTCAAGAAAAGATTCGCTGGCCACCAAATACATTTTCTAAAAATTGAAGTGACATGATAGCCCCCCCTTATGATGGTGCATGTTGAACACAGAGGCACGTGACATCCAAAGGAGAGAAAGGAAAGAATGAAAAAGTGATGTGGCCCGTGGAACATAGCAAGATGTAAACATGGTAATGTTGTCACATACATGAGGGACAACACATGAGCACCACAACATCACAAAGCAAGCATGAAAGATAAGAGAACAAAAATGCAAGAAAGAACAATAACATTACCAACAAGGGACATAGGGGCGACTGATATTTCAGGATCAAAGTTGTTATAAATATAGATAAATAGATAATAATAGTATATAAATGAACTATCATCAACCCCCTACTATATCAGACTATATGAAGAATGTACAAGAAGAAAAAATAAAAATAAAAAATTGGGTCAACATGGAAGGGAAGCTTAAATGCCCCCAACACTTTGCATCGTCCCCAATCATTGAAAATCAATACACAAAATAAAGGAAGAATGATGTAACAAATAGAGGAAGTTTTACGATACAAAAACACTCATGTATCCAAGCACCTACGAGGGTGACAAGGGTCATCTAGGAACATATAACACAAGTACGAGGGAACACAAACACACACACAATCTACTCTACAGATAAAGAAGAGGCGCCCCCTAGTTCTCATCAACCAAGAGGTCATTGGCTTCCCAATCTAGATCATTGTAGGGGGAAGGTAGACAAGCTTGCAAGGGCAGAATATCAAGGGGGGAATCCTTTGACCCTCCCACAACAAGAGCCAAGGAAGGAGGCCCCTCAAGGTCTCCTCTACTCGGTTCTTGTGGGATAAATGTAAGGGACTTCGCAAAGATCACTACTAAGGCTAGGACCTCGTCTAGGGAATCAAACATGCACTTCATGGGAGTGCCATGTGTTAACTTGATAGGTGAGGGAGGTAGTGCCCGAGATTCATTTCTAGGCTCACTAAGAGACTTGGGAGCAGTGACAAACTTTGGGAATGTTGAGACTTCTTCTGTGATTAGGATGACACATGTTAATGCATAACCACCCTTTGAAGAAGGTGAACCCCTCTTTTGACCACCATTGTTGGCAGGGTTTTCCTCCACCTTCCACTTCATCAGAAGATGTGAGATCCCCATGGATGAGGTAGAAGGTGTAGAGGAGGAGAAAACCATGGTGAACACCACCGAGGTATTCAACATGTCCACAAGCTTTGAAAATGGCGAGATTGTTGAACACCCAAGATACTGAGAGGGGGGGTGAATCAGTATCTTCTTAAACTTATTGAACATACACCATCTAAATACTCTAATTTATATAATAGTAAGAATGAGCAAGAGCATTAGCGGAACATAAAAGCACACAACACATGAACACCAAGATTTTTACATGGAAAACCCAAAGTTGGAAAAACCACAGTGAGGATTAGATCACAATATAATATAACCAATTATAAGATATTACAAAGGGTGGCTCATTGCCAGGACTCACTGTCCAAAAATGGATTACAACCAAAATATGAACTAATAAAGTTACACCTAACAAGTTTTGATTCAGTTCCTTTGATGCTCAGTAAACTAACTTTACACACTTCTTTTGATAAACTCGCATATCAGTAGATATGTATTCACCTTGATTAATCTTTGCATACTTATCTATCACTTTCAATCTCAAAAACTGTTCAATATATATATCTGACTCATCTGCAAGCATCAATTAGGTCAGCCTAACTAGATGCAACCCTCATTCACCAAAAATATTAACTGTTGGCTTCAAGTTTGTACAAAACTTTTCAAAAAAAAATTCAAGCATGTAGTACGTTGCAATATGTCAGCATGGACCTAATATAGGTCACAAATACAAAATTAATTATTTATAACATCAACTATTGATTAGGTCGGCCAAAGATAGACTTAATAACAAAATTCAACAAAATGATGCCAACTCACCATACGAGCACCTGTACACATAAAATTCTGAATTTACAAGATTCTAGCAACCAAGAACCATCTCCCAAAACCACAATTAATGATATTCATTAGCGGAGAATTGCAGACCAAAATGCCTATGCCAGTCTGTGCTACAACCTGTCAACACTGTGCCTATCAACCTTCTATCATTCATGACTTATGATATAAAAATCAGAATCATCTACAATCAAGAATATAGATGTAGATATATGTAGTGTATATCATATATGAACCGTAGGGATAAATCTTATTTTTACTGCATATGCAGACCAAAATACTGGAGGATAATGACTATTTCTGCATACTAGTTCAGACTAGCGGATCAAGCTTGTACTTATGGTGATGCAATTATAACTCATATAACATGGTAACTTCAATGACAACACAAAAGCTACATAATGAGATGTTCTTCTTCATTCTTCCAACAATCTCCCCATTTATCATTGATGGCAGCATGTGCGAAAAGAATGCACAAACCTCCTATGTGCAACACACTCTCCCCTTCTCTCCCCCTTTGACATCAAGGAAAAAGGGTGGTCCAAAACTATGTATATATATATATATATAAGGGTAGTCTAAAACATTGTATGTTCAAAAGAAAAAAAAATTCCTATCTCCCCCTTAGGAGTTTGTCTCAACAATGTGTAAACTTGAAAAAGTATTACCCGAAGGAAGGTGAGCCTTGAAGCTCCTTGAGAATACCTTGCCATGCTGACTTGCCATTCTCCCAACTCTTCTTAGCAGATATTAACATTATATTCATAGATTCTAACTCTATCAAGCTTTCTTCAGCATCATCTGGTGTGCATGGAGTCAGGTTGATCTTTTCTAGATTTTCTGCATTTGCCAAAGCATTGGCCACCAGAGTGTATTCCATTCTCACAAGGTCACCTAGTAGACCAAATCTTCTGATGATGTCTTCCTTCTACTTTTGTAGAATAAATAATTTCTCTCTATGTGCAGTCATAGCATTCCAAGTTGACCTATCTCTGTCTTTAGATGCATTGTATGTACTGGAAACAGTTGTCAACTAGGACTCAATGGAGTCCATGAGATTTTTGATACTCTATGTGGCATCTAACCACCTTATACAGTAAGAAAATATAGTATTTTCTTTGGACTCACAAGCCTGCACAATTTCTAGGTTCTTTTCCACATTGGTGTGTGCCAGAGAAAGCCTTTTCTCTACCATTTTCTCCTCAATTTCTTGTCTGGTCTTCTCACCAAGTCCAGGGGCATATTCCTTAAAGGAGTCCAATAGAAGTTTCAATTTTTCTACTAGAGTGAGAGATGCATCTATTGATGTACTAGGGGTGGCCTCCTGCAAAGTTTTGAGGGTATCATCAATGAGTTTTGTCCCCTTTTGGTGTGCTTCCAAAATTTCTTTTCTTCTAGATGCATGCAATGCATCTCGTAACACCAATTTGTGAATGGGAGATATCTTGTCCAAATCCACACTTCCTTGAACCATGGGGAGTTGTAGAAGTTCTAGAGGAATTTCTGGCTAGAATCTTATTTGCTTGGATAACAAGCCTTTTAATACATCATCGTCGTCAGAGGATTCTCCAGAGGACATTTATGATTCCACAACCTACCTTTTTTATTCTTCATTCTTGCTGGCAATTTCCCCATCTCTTTCTTATTCTACTCTTTCTTCTTCCTCTACTTTTTCTTCTTCTTATTTTTCATCTTTGTCTCTTTCTTCTTCATTCCTTTCACCTTCATCTTTATATTTTTCTCCTTTAGCTTGTCCCATGAGGACAAAATCAAGCTTCGCTGATTCAACTTCTTCCTCATTCTATTTCTTTATCTTCAGAGGATCATTTATAATGCCTATTTCCAAAAGGATATCTGTATCACCTGTTTCTAGAGGAATGTCTTCCTTTACCTCTGCAGAATCATCTTCTCCTAATTTTGGTACAGAATTGGATGGGAGTGCACCAAACATACCATATTTCTCAACCATACCCTTGATGGCTTTTGCATTTTCTTTCTTTATTTTCTTTATTTTCCTTTTATATTTCATCATCAAAGTAATTAAGCTTTTCTTCATCTGAAACATCTTTGAGCATACATTCTTCAAGGATTCCATATCATTTGTGGTCAAAGAAGACCCAATTTTCTCAAATGCCTCATTTCTTATCTTTTCTTCCAATTCAACAACCTTTGATATTCTTTTCATCAGGGCATCCCACAATTTCTTAGGTACATTGGACTTAACATAGTCCCAACTAACTTCCAAATTAATAACATATTGAATAATAGCTAAAATAAATGTTTTTATGTCCTCTCTACCTACTTGAGTATAAATTTTTGTTATAGGTTGTAGCATATCTTCAAAATGTACTAAGTTATTAACTAATGCCTCTAATCTAAGAGGGGAACCAGGTCTTACCGGTGAGGCTTTTTGTTCTTCCTGGTTTGGAGATGCCTTTTCTAACTTCTTTGCCTTATTCAAGTTTGGTTTGGTGTGCACATGAACACCAAAATCCTATTTTGCTTCCTCTTCAGAGGATGACACATAATGATATATTTTAGGCCCAACACTTGCTTTTTGTGAAGCACCTTTACTAGAGGGCATGTTCCCTTTCTTATTTCTTATCAATTTGGCTCTAGGGTCTTCCTCCTCTTCTTCTTGCTCTTTGGAGATGCTGAGGTTTTTCTCCCTTGTTACCTTTTCCTTTCTGCCTCTTTTGAATGGTGCCACTAAAGGAGTCTCTTTCCTTTTTCCTGATCTTGTAGAAGGTCTAGAAGGAGCCGATCCTTTGCCTTTACCAAGAGCATTGGGCTCTACCTTTACTGATGTAGGAGTAGAGGTTGGTTTTGAAGGATTAGTCATGTCAGATCTTCTCAGTCCTGATGATTCTCCAGTCATCTGCTCACCCTTGGCTCTTCCCTATGCAATTTATTTATTAGTGAATCCAACCTTTCTAAGCATTCTATCTACATTCTTTCTCATCACAGGAATCTTATGCTTCATGTGAATTTCCATAGATTTTTCTTCATATGTGCCCACTCTTGGTTCACTGGAATCTTTTAGGCTTTTCAATAAAACTTGTACATATCCTTCTTCTTCATCCTCTATAACTTCATAATCCAATAGTTGGATCCAGATAGTCTAGGGTTCAACTGCTTCAATCATGTACTCATCTAAAAAGACATGAAATATGATTTCATCCTTGTATTTTTCAACAATTTTCCTTGGGATCCTTTCTCGTTCATTCATGTAACTTTTGAATATAGCAAAGAATGTTGTTAGATCATTGTCTCGACTCTTCAGATCACCCAAGTTGTGCATGTAATCAAAAATTTGATGTGCAACAAGTCTTGATGTATCCTATATTACCACATCATCTGTTCTGGGAAGCTGTCTAAAAAAGTAGAATAACAGATAAACAATCAGGGAACCAAACTTAAATGCATATTTCTTCTCCTTTGTCATCTTCATATTTTCAAACAATTGTTGTCGGAGAAGTTCACATAGATCATATTCTGCTCCATTTGTTTCCATGTGATATCCGGTGCATATAGTTGTAGCAGATAGAGTTTTCCCTATTTGTGAAGTAGATCTCATGTTCGATCATTATAGTTGCATACTTCACAGTAGGATTGGTAATAGTTTTTATTGCAAGAGATCTTCTGTCAAATTTTGCTCCGGTGAGTTCCATCACCACTTCATTTTTCATAGAATTCAACACCGGTATGAGTCCAGTATCATAGATTCTAGTAACAACCTTGATCAATTCTTTGGTTATTATGTGAGGTCTGCCATTCCACAAAAACTTATCATGAATTTTGCTAAGAGCAGGTTTAACATACTTGTCATCAAAAGTGGAAATAAAGTTGGGAAATTGATTCCACTGATCCAACTTCTTCACAATAGTATTTGCATATTCTGGTTTTATCAAGAAATCATCCCCGGTGAGCTCATTGTGCCACATATCTATCAATTTGTTGTGACTATACTTCGCAGTCTTGACATGAATGTACATTCTAGTGTCTTCAGTAGGCATGACATTATGAGGAATTGATGAGAAGGTGCCTAGTGGGTCGTCTTCGAATACCTTCATGGAATACTTCTTGTAGGAAGGTCTAGGTCTTTCTAACACATTTACAACTATAGGGGTTTCCATCTTTTCACACACCAAGCTCTAATTATTTCAGAAAGAAGATTCGCACAAACCCACAATAGCACAAAATAGTAAAATACCTTTTTCTTTTGTGAGAACCAGAACTAGGGTTTTGCTTTGCTCACTCTTCAGATCACCTCAAGATTGCTCCAAATTGTTCTCCACTTTCTTCAATTGCACAAGTGATCAAAACATCTTACAAATTCACTTTATAGATCAACGAGCTACCCTAATTCGCATTAAATGCAATAGAATTCAAAAAGCTAATAAAAACTCTTCTTTATTGCATTGAAAAACCCTAATTTCCTCTACAAATGATCATGCTTTCAACTTTTATTTTGGTTCCTTTTGCATAATTTTTGTTTATTCATTATTTACAACATATCTTCATGCCAATATTTGACACACCAAATATCCAGGGAGTTGAATAATTTTCTGTTAATGCTCCCCCTAATACCATGTTGGGTCTAATTTCCAGAGGGATTGTCTGCACCAAACGAGCCCGCACGAAAACACTTGATGTTACTAGCTCTTCTTTCTTCTTCCATATCTTGTTCATTTCTTGCTTAACCACATTCTTGTCAATTGTCTTCACTGGTTTATTCTTCTTTACTGGACCAGATTGCTTTCCTCCTTTACTTCTGCATACTTTTGAAATGTGTTCGGGCTTGCTACAATTGTAGTAAACAACATTTTTTAATTTGTTTGACCTCTATTAACCCTTGATCTGCACTGATTTGCTTTGTGTCCAAACTTATTACATATATAGTAGTAGCCAACAAAATATTGATTCCTTCTACCCCCTTTAAACCAATTCATCAATTGAGTTTTGCATTCACTGGCTCTAAGTCCAGCTTTCTTGCATGCAAAACATTGTTTGGAGAAGGATCTAGCATATTGGTTTATTCTACTTCTACACTATATTGCCTTGTGACCAAATTTATTGCATGAGAAACAAACACCATTGAAAGTTGGATACCTTTGAGCATTTGGCTATCTGATAGGTAGTCTTCTAGCAAATCTTCTTGGATTTCTTGTCTTTTTTCCTTTATCTGGAGTCTTTTGATTGTCCACTGTGTTTGGGGTCTGGATAGCCTTTGAGATTTCACCTGCTTCCAATCACAAACCACCTTTGTATTTAGTTGGTTTCTATCTTGCAATCAACTCATCGAGCTTGGTGGAGATTTTTTTGAACATATCTTCACAAACTCTTGCTTTTTCCAAATCTGCTCTCAGGTTTACCTTTTCTTGTTCAAGCCTTGAGCATTCATTAGCCTTGCTTTTCACCACTGTATTCAGAAAATCTCCAATTCTCTTCTTTTCCTCCACTTGCACCTTCAATCCGATGATCTATTCATTTGCTTGTTTTAATTGTTCGCTTACTTCTCTATGTATTTCTTTGAATTTCTTCAATTGTTTTTCAATTTCTTGATCAATTAATTTGCCTCATCAAGATTTTCTTTCAGATCTTTGTTTTCATTTTCAGCTTTGTCAAGATCTTCAAGAGTTGTCTGGAGTTCTTCTTTATCATCCATTTGTCACATCTTCAAGATCTTCCTCAATCTATTAGGCTTCTTTAGAGGAACCAGGCTCTGATACCAGTTGTTGATCACCCAAGATACTAAGGGGGGGGTGAATCAGTATCTTCTTAAAATTATTGAACATACAATATCCAAATACTCCAATGCATATAACAGTAAGAATGAGCAAGAGCATTAGCAGAATATAAAAGCACACAACACATGAACACCATGATTTTTATGTGGAAAACCCAAAACGGGAAAAACCAAGGTGAGGATTAGCTCACAATATAATATAACTGATAAAAAGATATTACAAAGAGTGGCCCACTACCAAGACTCACTATCCAAAAATGGGAGGCTCGCTGCCTACAAAGACACAATGTAGAAATGGCTTACAACCAGAATATGAACTGATAAAGTTACACCTAACAAGTGTAGATTCAATTCCTTTGATGCTTAGTAAACTAAATTTACACACTTCTTCTGATAAACTCGCATACCAACAGATATGTATTCACCTTGATTCATTTTTGCATACTTATCTATCACTTTCAATCTCAAAAATAATCATATATATATCTGACTCATCCGCAAGCATCAATTAGTTCAGCCTAATTAGATGCAATCCTCATTCACCAAAAAGATTAACTTTCAGCTTCAAGTTTGTACAAAACTTTTCCAAAAACAATTCAAGTGTGTAGTATGCTAAAATATGTTGGCATGGACCTAAGATAGGTCACAAATGAAAAGTTAATTCATTATAACATCAACTATTGATTAGGTCAGCTAGGGATAGACCTAATAACAAATATAGCAATAGAATGATGCCAACTCGCCATACAAGCACCTGTACACATGAAATTTTGAATTTACAAGATTCTAGCAACCAAGAACCATCTCCCAAAACCACAATGAATGATATTCATCAACGGAGGATTGTAGACGAAAATGCCTATGCCAGTCTATGCTACAACCTGTCAACACTATGCCTATCAACCTTTTGTCATTCATGAATTTTGATATAAAGATTAGAACCATTTTCAATTAGGAACATAGATGTAGATATATGTAGTGTATATCATATATGAACCGTACGGATAAATCTTATATGTACCGCATATGCAGACCAAAATATGAGAGGATAATGACTATTTCTGCATACTGGTTCAAAATACTGAATCAAGCTTGAACTTATGGTGATGTAATTATAACTCATATAACATGGTGACATCAATGACAACACAAAAGTTACATAATGAGATGTTCTTCTTTATTCTTCCAATAGGGATGTCTGGGAGGGACATCAGAAGAGGTGACTCAACCGAAGGAGCAATAAACACCTATACCCTCTTCGGGTTAGGATTGTTTACACTCACAGTAGGATCTAAAAGCAAGATGGAGGTTGAAGGAATAGAAGCAGAGGGGATGAGAGCAGAGGATACAACAAAAGATTCCCAAGAAAAAATTGTTGACTCCCCCTCCCTGTACAGGGTGGCTTGCTCAGTGGATGGAGCCTTTCTTTGATGCTTGTGCTCACACACAAGGCGGATCCTGCTACTCTAGGAGCTAGAGGCCGAAAGATGAGATGGAATTGAGGACTCTTGTTCGACCATCAAAGACATTTTTGGTGAAGGGAGGGACTCTTGGATAGAAACAAAAGGGAGAGGTTGAGAAGAGGTTGGAACAACAACGTGGGATGTAGGTTCTAACACCTCAGTGGTGGGCCTCTTCCCATTCACTTCCTTAGGGGCAAGAACAGTAGGAGGCCACAAAGGTTGATACATAGAGGACTCCCCATGAGTACCCTTCCCCTTACCATACCGAATGAGCCAAGGCACCGTGGGTAAGATTAGAATTTCAAACACCAGATGCTTGGGCTTTCACCAAGTGGGCACCATTGAATTTTCCAGCAAATGACTAGGAGTAGAATTCGATGATGTCACAATGGGGTGAGAGGAAGCAACAGGTGGGACAACAACAACAAAAGAAGAAGAGCTCTGAGCACACTTCCATTTTTCTCTTTTCTGAGCTAAGGCAGCCTCGTTGTCCTCCTTGAGACAAGCCCTGTGTGAGATGGAAAATGGAGGAGGGTACCTCACCTTAAGGATTATGCCCCCCACTCTTGTACTTCACATAGGTTTGGTACAAGAGATTCATCCTAGGAGGAAGCAGATCTATGAGGGAAAGCCAAAAATGATGCAACGAGTAGCCACCACACACAATCGGTGGTTTATAGTCTGTGTCATGGGCCACATGCACTATACCCTCATGGATAAACTTCAGACACTTATGAACCACTGATGGAACTCATTCATAGCGACCAACTAGGGGATACCTAGTTTCACTCTGAAGAGCTCAGACCCCAGGATTATGTCAAAGAGTGCATTTATGGATTTAGGTCCAATAAGATAGACAAGGTGATGCACCCAATGGGAGGTACAGAAAGCCCATCGTGTGTATAGATGGTACTCCTAGATTCATCATACCCATCTTTTTGCAAGAAGTTAATCATCATAATCTCCTCGGTGATGGCATTCACTCGACACATTGGGTCAACAAGAACACTTGTTACAGTTATTCCATTGATTTGTGTGGGGATGTATAAGGGAGATGGTTCTCTGTTATAATTCATCGACAAGTCTTGTGAGGTGAAATTTATGTTAGGGGATCCACTCATAAGTTATGTAGATGGGATGGGAAGATGTAAAAAGGGGGCCATTATGTATACTAGATAGAGATTCCATAAAAACCCTAAGGGTTTCGTGACTAGACAATGATCCAACTAAGGTTTTGCTCCACAATTCCTACGGATCCTTCCTATGCCACTAGGCGTCATAGGTTGGGTTAAAAATCTAGGCACCTCGCAACACTCACACCCACAACACTCCTAGGATGTGAGGAAAGGGTCTTTCAGCATTGCTAAATGGAACCAAAATGGTTCACATCAAGTTCACCAAATTGTAGAAGAGTGGACCAACCACACTAAGGATCCAGGTCATGGAGAGCCAAGAGCAGAGGGTTGTCGTAAACTACCTCAAGTTGGATAGGAATTCATAGTTCAAGATAGAGAATGAAGAGCACTCTCAAGTGATTCTATCACCCTACTAACCCGAGATTTTGAATGGGGCTAAATGAGTAGGCATTTAGAACTCGAACCTTACCTCAAATAGCTCTTTTCCTAAGGACAACAACACAGGTCAGGGATGATAGTGTGGCACGCTAGTGTCTCACTGGGGCGCTAGTGTCCATACAGTCAAAAAGTACAAAGGCATAGTGAAAGGAACAAAATCCTACTAACTACTTAGCGGTTAAGGTTTAAAACACTAATTGAGATGATAACAAACAAAATAAACAAGATGACCAGAAAAGTGATATAGGAGATGATGAAAGTGAAGGTGATGAAGATCAACTCACGAGGAGTCTATTTCAGCAGCAAGCTCCACATGAATGGATACCTACACACAACCAAGAGAGGAAAAATGTTGGGGTTATATAGCAGTTTGCCACAGTCAAACCTCCACTTTGGTGTGTCCACCTCCACATATAGCCAAATAGATCAATAGAAAATGTGATAAGGAAAATAATGGAAAGGTACCGAACGATAACAATAACACTATGCTACGTAAATCAAGAAACAATATCACCTTCTCAACCAAGGTGCCCTCAAGCACGTAGAGGAGGATACAAGCTTGGTAAGGTCTACGCTGCCGCAAAAATGAAGAAGTAGTCCCTCGAGACACCAAGTTGCAATTCCAATGGTGGAAAAAGTGTAACAAGATGTAGAGAAGATGTGTAGGATCTCAAGAATCATGAATCCAAAATAAAGCCAGCATGTGAGATTCTGTAGAAGATGGAATGAATTGCTAAAGAGATGAAGTATATGAGAAAGATAGGAATTTGAAGAGGATTTAGGATGGAAAGAGTCGTTCTTGGGTTGGTAGGAAGGCGCAGAGGCATTATGCTTCATCGCCAATGGAGAACGTAACATCTCTGTGGATTATAGAGGTAGGAATCTATCAAGGATGACAACACTCTGCGCAAACGTCTGCACGCTATGCGTGCATCCCCAATAGAAATTCCCCTACCGACACAAAGGACAAGTGCCAAGTGGATGCATTGGAAATAGGTGATGTGGAATTTCTTAGTCGAATTTGATTTTTCTAAAGTAGAGGGTGTAAAAGGGGAATGTGCAAGAGAGGTGAAAATTCACTCCTACACACATCCATTTAAGGCATGTTATTTTACATGTTTCATTATGCATAAAAAAAAATACCACATTACTATTTGACACATAAAATATTATTTGAATGCACTCACTATAGAAGCATCCTTCATCCTAAATTTAAGAGTATCTAGGATAATTTGTGATAGAGAAAGTTAGCTCAAGATAGAGTTTGGTAGATAATTAAAGAGCACCATATTATATATTAGCTTAGAAAATTGTAATCAAGTTCACACAATGATGATGCTTGGGTGCATTACAATAAAGGATTATAGTTCATTCTATTGAAATAACTTGTAGTAATAATCTAAATATAATTATTGTATACACATAAAAATGGTCATGTCTATAATCCTGGCAATTAATTAAATATTTATTATTTAATTAATTTTTCTAAAAATCCTCTACATATGATTAAATTAAATTAATTAAATTATATTGTTCATTCATCTTATTCTTCTTTCGTAATTAAATAAATTTATTTTATTTAATTATTTTCATATGTCCACTTAATTAATTAAATAAATACATTTTATTTATTTAAATTAATTATCATTGTTTGAATTTAAATTAAATCTTTTGATTTAATTAAGTTTAAATATTTCTCTTTCTTCTATTTTAAATTCTTCTTCTAATTAATTAAATATTTCATTTAATTAATTTCATAAAAGTGATTTAATTAAATAAATCTTATTTAATTAAAGGATCTTGTGCTTTCTTTCTAAATCACAATTAGATATTTTATTTAATTGTGAAATCTTCTGTTTTCTTTTCATATCATAATTAAATATTTTATTTAAATATGAGATCTTCTGCTTTTTTCAAAAATCCTGATTAAAGCTTTATTCTTATCACAAACTTTCTTCTGCTTTAAAAGCTTAATTAAATATTTCATTTAATTAAGAAAAAGCTGAATGTCATCCACAAATAAATAATTGAATTTTTAATTCATTATTTATCAGCTTTTAAATATTTCTTTTATCTTTTTAAAGAAATATGATTTCTTATCTTCTTATCTTTTTCTCTTTCATAAAAATAGAAAAATCTTGTTTTCAAGTTTTCTTCTATTTTCTCTTCAGTTTCATCCTTCTTCAGCCATTCGATCTGTCAGGAATTATCACAACCGTCAATCAAGACAGCCAATCAGAATCCTTTGGAAAACTCTATAAATACCTGTGTGAATCTAAGCATTGGTAATAGGCAATTAATTAGAGTATATGCATTTAATTCATTTAGCATTCTAGTATCATAGCATCATGTTTACTTCAAGCATATTAATTCAATTCCATATCATAGCTTAAATCTTGCATCATGCATCATATTTTAAAATCTCGTTCTTTAGGAAGACAGTTTGTTGAGCCTAGCACATAAATCTGAGAGCAAAAGTTGGAATCAACAAAACACTGAAGATAGAGGACAATAAGACGACAATCAAAGCAGAATATTGAGTTTGCATTTACTTACCTTTTATTTTATGTTTTGATACAATGTCTTATTGGTGTGCTTGAATATTGTTTTACTTAATTTCATTATACATATTTTCGATCACACAATTATGGCTATGAATCAATGATATAATGTTGTTCCATCTATTTATTGTGACAATTTATTTATGTTGGATAGTGTTTGTTGTATTGACTCTATGGTTGGATACTCCATTGGATCCTCCATCCATTATTGTAACCAATGATATCAAAGCATAATTTTGAATTTTGAGTAAGTTTGTCAAGTGGTGTTTCAAACAAGTTTTGAATCCCAAGAAAGGAAGGTGTTTATATGAGCATATTAAGTTATAGTAGACAAGTTACAATACTATGTGTTTGGTAGAAGGAATCAAGGGAATTATTCCTATAAATAGACCACCAAATTAATGTACTTTGCAAAGGAAAATTGCAAATAGGTCACTAAACATATGGTAGTTTTCAAAAAATTAAAAATTAAGATGACTCCATAAAGAATGGGTAGCTTGGCTAATATTTTGTTAATATTGCTAGAAGAATAGAAGCAATATTTAGATGATGAGGAATGTTTATATTTAACTGAATATTTTTGAAAAGGGTATGTGCAAGGAGATGGGGGACCAAAACAAGGTCTTAAGTGGCCACTTTTTTTTTTGAAATTAGGAAATGCTAACCATGAATGAGAAATTGAAGATAGTTACACTCAAAATTTGAAGACACAACAAGAACAAGAGTCATAGTGCTTTGAATCTACTTTATAAACAACTATTTTTTAAAAAATAGTGGGGATTAAGGGGTTCAAAAAGGGGAAGCACAAAAAGTGCTCATGTTTATGTCAAAAAAACATAACATAGCGTCTAGTGTACTCCCCCTAAAATATTAACTTTTTTGGTATTTAAAAAATCACTTCGGTGAGAAATTAGCTAACACTATGTAGTTTATGCTCATTTTTTTTTTTTTTTTAATTGAATATAATTTTTTACTAATTTTCAAAGTGGGCACATCCTAAAAACAGAAAATTGAGCATGCTCCCCCCATTTTTTTGGAAACTAATAAAAAAATGAATGTGCAAATAATAGAGTCTAGTTTGTACAAATATAATTTGTTTCAAATTTTGATGAACAGGTAAAAGATGAGACCAAAAATACCGTATGTAGGTTTTTGACAAAAAATGGAGACACTAGTAAAAGAAATTAAAGATCAAAACCCTAAAATATTTGAAATGTGAAAAAAATTACATGGTTTAAAAGCTAACAAAGAGCTCAACATTACTACATCATTTTTTGACTTGACATTGAAACATGTGAAAACTTGAGGGAGAGCACACTTGAGATTGTGCCATTTTTCATTTTTCTAGAACACATTTTTGGATGTTGAAATGTGTTCCCAACCCTTTGGGTTGGAAGCCCAAGGAAAATACAACCCCAAGGGTTGGAAATTACCAAAGCTGAAAATAATGCAAGCATGCTATAACATGAATTATTTTAAAGGAAAAATGACCCTCACCTTCTCTCTCTACCTCCTACCCTCTCTCTCACCTCTTTACCTCCCTCCTGTTGTGCCTTCTACACCCATGCTCCGCTAGAACCAAGGACCCGCTCTTTTCATTTTTCCCTTTTTGTTGGGTTAGCTTGTGCTCGCTTCATTTTTTTGTGCCCCTATTTTTGGACCTAAGTGATCAAAGTGTCTTCAAAATTACAAAATATTACCATGCTAGGCCTTTCATGAAGTCAATGGAGTTGTGGAAATTTCCATGCGGGTTTCCCTTATGCGGAAGCCACGCCTCCTTTTGTTGTTCATCGTGATTTCACTACAGGTCTCCATTTTCCGATAGCCTCTTGCGAGTTTCCACTTCCAATACACCATTTTCTACAGCATCTGCCTACCATTTTTCTACACGACCTTCACACCCACGGCTTCCACTCCTCTTGCTTCCACAATTGTATGTTGCACATTTCTCAAGATATCTACATTTATTTCCTGCATTAATGGTGGTTAGGTTTATAAATAGGGAGCGCCGACCTGTCATTTTCACCTTTGTGTGTTTGAAATTTGAAGAGAATTGTGAGCTACTTCCTCCATGAGTGACTTCAACAATCAAAGCATTACTTTCTTCCTCCATTTGTGCAGCTACAGGTATGGGTTTAAATTCTTTCTTGTCTCTATGCTATTTGGGTTCATCAAAGTCACGTGCTAGGGTTTGTCGTTAAATTTATAGTAGTGTTTTTCTCAAGCATTCGACACTATACTGGATTTCATTGCTATATTTGAAATCCAAATTCCTAGTCCGCTAACAACTAATAAACCCTGAACCTCAGAGAATATGATCAAGGTGAAAATTTGTCGCAAGTTCTTGCTTGTGAAACTTCATTCTGAGAACACCATTTTAAATGGCATGAACCGGATTAACACCCCTCGCATCCCTCCTTGTGATCAAGTCCAAGGTGGTCAAAACTAGTGGATTTTTAAAAAAAATCATAAGTACCTAAAATTAAAAGCCCTTGTGGGTTCCTCTGTGCGGAATTCCACAAGTAAAGGGTCGTGGTAACCGAGTCGTTTTATGAAAAAATACTAACTATATTTTGATAAATGACCCCCGCATCTTTCATGTCTACAAGTCAAAGGTGAAGCCTATCAAAAAGTGACTAAGCCCCATACCTAGGTGGGGTTCCCCTTGCAAGATGTCGTTGGCGGGGAACCATGGAACCAATGTCTTTGTTAACAACATAACTATGAAAATTTTCCCATTGGCAGCTTCCACCCCATCCATTTTTGCAAGCATCAAACAAAAGTCCAAAAAGTCACCAAATTCAAAAGTCTTTGTGGGTTTGTCCCCGTGGGTCACCGCTGGTAGGAAGTTGATCAACACAATTCGTCATTAACGACAAAACATAAACTGTGCTCTGCTTGGCGGCTTCCGCCCTTACACTTTCCGCATGTACCTAATGCCAATCCATGATGACGAAAGCATCAAATTTAACATTATCATGTTGACCCCCCCCCCTTGAATGAAAAGTGAAAATTCTAAGTTGAAAGGTGACGTAGGTTTCTCCATGCCGAACTCCGTTCATGGGGCATCGTCTCTCAAAGCCATTCTGCCACTGCCTAGCATTTGATGGCACCTACCTCATCGACTCTTGCCTCGCCCTTTCCTGCATCACCCCAATGGTTTCCCAAATCATGAATTCCACTCCAATGCTACTTCCCACACGCCAAATGAGTTATTCCATGAATTGAACTTTGAGAATTTAAAGTCCAAAACATTTGCGGATTTTAACATGCAGGTGATTGCTTTCTAATTTTCATGATCCCAAGGTTGTCTCTTAAATGTTGAACACTTGACAGCTCCCCACTCAATGACTTCCACACACTAGACTTCTACATTAAGAAAAGTTCCTAAATCTCCAAAGAAAGGTGATCTAACATGCCCCACCACCCTATTCTCCATGTGCTAAATTGAGTTAACCAAAATTTTCTAAGTATAAATTCATTGCAAAGATTGAGGTGCAGGAGGACATCTGCGGAACATTGTCATTCCAAGGTCGTTGTTAGCAAAAAAACTTACACTACTTTCTAAATGGCAGCTTCTGCATTGAAGTTTTTTGCACAAGTCTAGGAGAAAAATTTGACTAAGAAGATCGATCCTAGGTACTTTAATTTGTATTTCGCACATGACCTAATGAGCCCACATCAAAATAACTTGGAATTTTGACAATGTGAAAGCATCCCCGTGAACTTCATTTGCAGGTTTTCAGGCTCTCCAAGCCATTTATTATAGTGTTAACACTGACAGCTTTTGCGAGACAAAAACCTACACTATTTGACCCAAAAAGTTGCAAATCTCGTAAATGAACATAAAATGATGGTGTTTAATAAGTATAATGATTTCTTTGAGGTATGTGGATGCATTTAATGACATTTTAGCACGGTTTAACTAACATTTTACTCTCTTGATTTATCGAGGCATTTACTACGCATTCTTTGTGCAGGATTTATGGAACCAGTTGAGAAGACTGACAAGGCCAAGAAGAGCACAAAATCCATGAAGGGGGAAAAGGAAAAAGACTAAAAGGAAGTAAGATTTCCATGGGGTCGAGTGCACCTCAAAGATTTTCTTGCAATGAAATAAGGTGATAGATATAGATTTGGGTCACATAAGCATAGAGAAATTCAGATAATGGGTCTTGGTTAGCCCAAAGACTAAAGAGGCTTGGAAGGTAAAGAAAGGTGGGATTTCCAAGGCAACAGGTTTCCCTCTAGCTCTAGTTAGCCCAAAACTAATTTTTAGATGCATAGAATGTTACCACCCACAAACTAGGAGGATAGTTACCATGGACAGACAGTTGCTTGTTGATTTGACTCCTATGTCAATCAAAAGAACATTTGGTACCCCTCTATTTGATAAGATGGAAGAGAATAGGAAAGAATATGATATAAATGTGTGGAAATCTAACCCCACTGACTACAAAAGTGTTGGCAACACAAGGGTAGACAACTGAAAGGGGAGGTGAATCAGTTGTCCTAGATATTTAAGAAATTATTCAACTTATTAACCTTATTCTTAGATCTAATTATTAACCATGAAAGCATAAATCATCAACACATAAGAAACACACATAACACCAATATTTTTTACGTGGAAACCCTATTAGAGGAAAAACCATGTGGTGGAGGTCATTCCACAAGATTATACCCTATTAAAAGTATGAAAAATGAAATATGGGGAATGCACTTGCATTCAGGCACACTTCCTAGAGCTCATTGCTCAATTACAACAGGGCTAACCGCCCAAAGAAAGACACATTGTCTTACAGAAAGAGTTGGATTACATCCACAGGGATTTGAACTAATAGAATAGCATCTACTAATGGTTGATCATAGTTTTGGTTAAGCACATGAACACTTGTTTACTTTTCTTCACTCTTCTTCATACTCTTCTTTGCCTTTGAATGTTTTAGATCAATATTCACACATATACACACTTAGTATCCATTGGCACTCTTCAATTTGAATAAACAATCACTCTTATATATCCGCAACAAGAAATTTCATCCCTACATGTCAGCTTCAACAAAATAATAAAGTGAATATAAACTGTCAACCCAAAATACTAAAGATTATTAATGTGAATCAACCAAGGTCAGCCACAACTTAGTGAAGACCCAAATCAACATCTCCAATGCGAAAAAACTTCAATTAATTACTCCTTGGAGATCCACAACACGCTACAACCACCATGTCGGCCAAGAACAGGAAAAACATGAACACGCAAGAGAAAATCACCAACCACGAGCACACCGATCAATGTGTACATGCAAAAAAGATAGAGAACAATCTAGAAACATCCAAAAACATCATGAATCACTAGAGAAGCATCCATAGCAACTGAACTAACTGAAATTGCATCATCTTCAATCAAGAACACAAACTAAGGCAACAAAAAACTTGTCAGAATATAAATCTTCATAACTTGATCAAATCTTCACGCAGATCTATGAAACTTGACGTGGATAAACTAGATACAATCAGTAACAAACCCTTTAGTCCACAACCTATGATCATCAACGTACAGAACTTACTGACATAATGAACTTCACTTTACCACTAACAATCTGCAACTCATCTCATTGCAATTTTCTCAATATCATCGACATGTATAGCTTCAAATGAATTAATGCTAATAGTGTTGACATCAATGACAACCACAACATCCAACAATCTCCCCCTTTGGAATTAATGGCAACACATGATGTGAAAAACACCATCAATGCAGCTAACTCTTTGACACTTACTCCCCCTTAGATTCTAACTCATTTTCTCCTCAACTCTTCCACATGATCTTCTCCCCTCAAGGCTCTTCTCCCCAGATAATTCACAGTTTTTCACATAACTCTTCTCGCCCTTTGACATCAATGACAAAGATCTCTAAGCTCCACACAAACTCTAAACCACATATCTGAACATCTGAACATTTGACTACTCCCCTTGAGTAGCAGCCACCACAACATCAATCCAAATTAAGATATGACTATGAAATGCACGGATTAATGCAATGCAATGCATCCTTAGTTCTGATTAGGAGGGGTAATCACCCCTAACTTCCCTATGAGATACTCAAAAGTATCCTTAGGAAACGGCTTGGTAAAGATGTTTGCAATCTACTCCTTAGTAGGCACATACTCCAGTCAAACTTCCTTTTCACTCACCTTTTCTCTGAAAAAGTGAAACTTAATAGATATATGCTTTGTATTTGAATGTAGCACCAAATTCTTAGAAATGTTAATAGCACTTGAATTATCACAGAATATAGCAATAGGCTCATTATATACAACTTTGATATCCTTCAACATTTGTTTCATCCATAGGACTTGAGTACAATTGTTAGCAACAACAATGTATTCGGCTTCTGCAGTAGATAAAGAAATGGCATGATGCTTCTTACTTAACCATGAAATCAGCTTCTTACCCAAGAAAAATGCTCCACCACTAGTATTTTTCTTGTCATTTACATCTCCTACCCAATCAACATCAATAAAGGCACTCAAAGTAAGATCATCATCTTTAGGATACCATAGGCGAAAGTCAACTATCCCCTTCAAGTATCTGGAAATTCTATTCACAATAGTCACATGAGATTCCTTCGGATCAACTTGAAATCTTGCAACAATACATAAAACATTCATGATATCAGGCCTATTTTGAGTTAAATACAACAATCCACCAATCATTGATTTGTATCTAGTCTGATTTTCCTTTGGAGAATCATCTTTTATTGTCAACTTTCTCTGGTCACCATGGGTGTACCGACTGGCTTTGAATCTTCCATACTGAACTTCTTCAACAATTCCTTCACATACTTGGACTGAGATATAAAAATATCTTTCTCTAATTGAGTGATTTCCAATCCCAAAAATAATTTCATCTCACCAATCATTGACATCTCAAATTCATTTTGCATCTCATTAGCAAACTTCATGCACAAACCATCATCTCCTCCAAAAATGATATCATCAACAAATACTTCAACAATCAAATCTGTATTACCATTCTTGAAATATAAATTACTATCATCAGTACCTTTGTTAAATCCAAGCTTCAACAAGTACTTGTCTAATCTGGCATACCATGCTCTAGGGGATTGCTTGACTCCATACAATGCTTTCTTCAACCGACACACCATATCTCCCTTATCAGTCAACTCAAATCCATCAGGTTGCTCAACATACACCTCTTGTCCCAATTCGCCATTTAGAAAAGCTGACTTGACATCCATCTGATAAACCTTATAGTTCTTGTAGGTAGCATAGGAAAGAAAAAATATTATAGCTTCAATTCTAGCAATAAGGGCAAAAGTCTCTTCAAAATCAATTCCTTCCATCTATGAATATCCTTTACATACCAGTCTTGCTTTGTTTCTAACTGCTTCTTGCTCATTCAGTTTGTTTCTAAAGAACCATTCAGTTCTAATGACATTCTTATCCTTAGGTCTGGGAACAAGAATCCTTGTATCATTCTTCTCAATTTGTTTTAGGTTCTCTTTCATAGCTTCAAACAATGCTTATCTTTACATGCTTCATTCACACTAGTAGGATCAGTCTTGAAATCAAGCAGTACTCTTCTGTAATATTTCTCCTAGTTTGGACACATTTGTTCTTATCACCTATAATTTTATCTTCTGAATGATTCAATCTTACATACCTCAGAGTCTTTTTAGGTTGTTCTTCAACTTCAGGCTCTTTTGTTCTCTCTTCTGCAACTTCATTGGTTTCTTCTTCCTCTTGATTTTCTTAATCTTATGGAATGATTTTCACTTGATTTGTAGTCTAAACTTGCTTTCCCTTGTTTGTACTAACATTCTAATCATTAGAATCATATCCATAGGTTTTAGATAGTGTACCTAAGTCTTCATCAACCTTGACATTTTCTCTTTCAACCATTTTCCTCAATCTTTTATTGTAACATCGGTAGGCCTTGCTATTAGTAGAATAACCCAAAAAGATACCTTCATCACTCATAGCATCAAAATTTCCTAAGTCTCCATCTCTCTGGCTATAACATTTGCTTCCAAATATCTTGAAATATTTAATGTTAGGCTTTTGACCAGTCCATAGCTCAAAAGGGGTCTTACCAGTATCACCTTTGATTTGTACTTGATTGAGTGTGTACACAATAGTACTCACATCTTCTCTCTAGTAGATATGAGGCACATTTCCATCCAACATCATAGTTCTAGCAGCATCTTCAATTGTTTTATTCTTCCTTTCCACAACTCCATTTTGTTGAGGGGACTGCGGCGCAGATAATTGTCTCTTTATTTCATGTTCTTCACAAAAAGAATTAAATTCACTGGAAGTGAATTTACCACCTCTATTTGATCTCAGACATTTAATCTTCAAACTTGTCTTTGTCTCAACCATAGCCTTAAAGGTCTTGAACTTTTCCAGTGCTTTAGATTTCTCCCTTAAGAAAGTAACCCACACCATTCTTGAATAATCATCAATGAGTAACATAAATTACCTGTAACCTTGTAAAATTTTGACATTAGAGGGACCACACAGATCAATATCACAAGTTCCAACAATTCACTTGAACAATGTTGTTTGCTCTGAAATGAAAATCTAGTTATCTTTCCTAACTAGCATTCCTTGCATATGGCATTAGTAGGTTTCACCAACTTAGGTAGATCTCTCACAGCCTTAGTAGAACTTATCTTGATAATATTATCAAAGTTAACATGACACATTCTCCTATGCCAAACCAACTTTCATCAACTTGAGCAATCAAACAAATTTTACTAGCAGAATTCAAGTGAAAGATATTACCTTTTGTTTTTGTACATGATGCAATTATATTTCTGGAACTCAGTATTCTGCACTTTCCATCCTTTAACTAAAGATTGTATCCCTTATCAACCATCTGACCAACACTTAAAAGACTATGCTTCAAGCCTTCCACATGCAGGACACCATTAGTATTATGCTTACCATGAAGAGAAATGCATCCTTTGCCACATATCACACCAGCTGTATTATCACCAAATCTCACAACACCACCATCATACTTTTCCAAGCTTACAAACTTACCTTTATCTCCTTTCATATGATGTGAACATCCACTGTCAGTCACCCATTCGTCTTTCTCTTCAACTAGAGCAGCTAGGGCTTTCTCCACATTTGTACGACTAGCAGATTTAGTAGATACAAGATTGTTTTCCTTGATAGCAATAAATACCCATTCATCATCACTTCTATTTCCTTTATTAGATTCATCATATGTCACACATTCATCAGCAGCATAGTAACACTTCTTTTGAAATCTAGGCTTGTTATGTCTTGGTTTAGGAGTTCTTTCTAGACATCTTGATGCAAAATGGCCTATCTTATTGCAAGAAAAATATTTAAGAGGCAATTTTCCTTCATACTCTTTTGACAATAAGTGCTTCCAGCTCTTCCAACTCTCTTTCTTCTTCTTCAATCTATCTTGAATATCTTTCTAGATGAACTCTCGCCCAAATCATATCTTTGTCTATCTCTTCCGGAAGTAGTAGCCTTAAATGCAGATTCAACCTTAGGAAGGGCATCACCAAATTCACTCAACTCAAAAGTTGTCAACTTACTAGCCAACATATCTTCGGTTACATTAGTTATAGTATGGAGCTCTTCAATAGCACTAGCTTTGACTTTGTAAGAATCAGGCAAGGATCTAAGAACTTTAACAACAATCTTTGATTCGTCTATCTGTCCACCAGCACATCTGTTACCACACACAAGTTCATTCACTCTTTGCATAAAAATAGTAATGTTCTCATCATCACCCATTCTCAACTTTTCAGATTTTTCTTTCAAACTCTACAACTTAGCAATCTTCACATTAGTATCACCTTCATACAAAGTTTCCAACTTTTTCCAAATCTCATAAGAATTTTTTAGATCCATAACATTTGTCATCTCAGAATCAGTCAAGGCACTCAACAATGCTTCCTTAGCCCTAATAATATACTCAACATCTCTAATCTCAGCAGTAGTAGTAGCACCATTCTAAGGAATAACATACCTATTACTTGTAATGCTCCAGTAGGGTTCACCAATGCATCTCAAATGGCACTCAATTCGATTCTTCCACATAGAATAATTTGTTCCATCAAATCTCAAACTATCCTTCTTGTAAGTCGTCATCTCAGATCACCTCAAGTTGTTAAACTTCTTCTAAGGAACCCACTTTGATACCAATTGTTGGCAACACAAGGGCAGACAACTAAGAGGGGGGGTGAATTAGTTGTCCCAGACATTTAAAAACTTATTCAACTTATTAACCTTATTCTCAGATCTGATTATTAACCATGAAAGCATAAATCAACACATCAGAAACACACATAACACCAAGATTTTTTTACATGGGAACCTTATTAGGGGAAAAACCATGGTGGAGGTTAGCCCACAAGATTATACCCTATTAAAAGTATAAAAAATGAAATATGGGGAATGCACTTGCATTTAGGCACATTGCCTAGAGCTCACTACTCAATTACAAAAGGGCTAACAGCCCAAAGGAAGACACTGTCTTATAGAAAGAGTTGGATTACATCCGTAGGGATTTGAATTGATAGAATAACATCTGCTAATTCCTAATCACAGTTCCAGTTAAGCATGTGAACACTTGTTTACTCTTATTCACTCTTCTTCATACTCTGCTCTACCTTCAAATGATTTAGATCAATATTCACACATATACACACACTCGACATCCACTAGCACTCTTCAACAAAATAATAAAGTGAATATAAATTGTTGGCCCAACATACTTATAAAGACTATTAATGCGAAACAACAACAAGAAATTTAATCCCTACATGTTGGCTTCAACAAAATAATAAAGTGAATATAAATTGTTGGCCCAACATACTTATAAAGACTATTAATGCGAAACAACCAAGGTCGGCCAAACTTAGTGAAGACCCAAATCAACATCTCCAATGTGAAAACACTTCAATTAATTACTCCTCGAAGATCCACAACACGCTACAACCACCATGTCGGCCAAGAACAAGAAAAACATGAACACGCAAGAGAAAATCACCAACCATGAGCACAACGATCAATGTAGACGTGCAAAAAAGATAGAGCATGATCTATAAACATCCACAACCATCACGAATCACTAGAGAAGCATATGCAACAACTAAATTAACTAAAATCGCATCATCTTCAATCAGGAACACAAACTAAGGAAAAAAATATATATATCAAAATATAAATCTTCATAACTCGATCAAATCTTCACTCGGATCTCTGAAACTTGACATGGATAAACTAGATACACTCAACAAAAAACCCTTTAGTCCACAACCTCTGGTCATCAACGTACAAAACTTATAGACATACTAAACTTCAATTTACCACTGACAATCTGCAACTCATCTCATTGCAATTTTCTCAATATCCTCGACATGTACAGCTTCAAATGAATTAATGCTAATAGTGTTGACAACAATGACAACCACAAAATCCAACAAAAAGAACCATAAATTAGACGTGGTTGATCGAGAAGTGGGGTAGTGCTAATAAAGTGTCTCAAAAGCTATATTGGAGTGACTTTGTGGAGGAGGTCAATGACCTCGTGACACTCTTGAGCAGAGTGATGAGACTTCCTACTTCCTCAATCTTTGAGGAACAGATGTTGTACTTCATGGAAGAAATCCTCCAAGGTGAAACTAAGTTTCACTGAGCCAAGATAATTAGTGATAATTTGCACAAACAGAACTTGTTGCAGTGAAGAAGAATAAGGAGTTCTATATGACCTCCTACATTGTATATCTCTTGGAAGTTACTTTTCCATACAAGGGGTTGAATTGTGTTGGTGAACTAGGGATAAAGAAGGGACAAACCCCTATCTATGATTGATACCCTCAGTTACAATACCAAAATTATAAAAGGATGGCAAGTGGGTCAATGACGCCTTCATAATGCACATTGTGAGGACACTATGAAAAGATTACCACAAAAGGATGTCTCACAGCGTGAAGGAATTGGTTAAGAATTTTGGGTATTGGTTTATTTAGTTTCCCAAGTTTACCTATATAAGGGCTAAAGGATTCTTAGGGTTCCCCTATTGCTTCCCAAGGTACCCTAGTGATAGGATGATTTTATTGGAATTGACTTGACAATTGCAAACATCCCATTCATTGTTGCATGAGAAACACTATGTTGGGTTCCATACCCCATTATTTTTGCTCAAGGAGTATATTCATACCCCATTTCCCCTTGTGCAAATTATTCTGAAAAAGGAGCTTCTAGAATAAAACTTGGAATTAAATATAAAGCGAGGAGGCTTGGACCCTCTAGGAAAACTAAATAAGTGGGTTGGAAGACAATACACCCACAGGCCTCATATTGAAGACTTATGGGAAAATTGTGATGACGATCATGAGGTCAAGAGAAGACATTATATGAGAGTGACAATTTTTTTTATAAAATATATTGATTTTTTTCCAGTCCCTGACTAGGTGGTTGAAGATAATAATGTTGTTGATGAGAGATACAATGCTATTTCCAAGGTGCATTTTTCGGTAATTGACTAGACAAAGTCAAAGGTCACATATTTGGACACAATCACCCACCCAATAGAACAAAGAACCAAGAAATGGTTAGATAATCAAGTGGCTCAATTACAACAATAGGGTGTGGAGTTGGAATTTGGAGAGCTGGAGGATGACATTGAAAGTGAGACAGATAGTGGCATTAGTGCAAGACCTTTGGGCGAGGCTCCTAAGTCTCCACTTGTCACCCGATCAAAGAAGAGAAAAGAAGTGTCAAAGCAATAACCCAAACAGAAGTTATACACTAGAAAGGAAATTGAGGGGCAAAGACCGCCTAAGAAGACCAAGAGAACATGAACCTTCCTTCTCAATATGCCTACCATTTGAGAAGAAGAGTCCTTGCCACAGGAGGAGGAAGCTGAGCAACCACAATCACCTCCATGTACCACCTCCCCACTCCCAACTGTCATCACTACACCGTCTCCTTCCACTCCAATGTCATTGCATGTATCATCTCTGCCCACTATAGACATCTTTGTCCACCTTACCTCTGCTTCCCCGACCACTCCCATGGTTGTGGTTGATTCCTCATCATCAATGTCTTCTCCTCTATCATCTTCCTCAATTTTTCCCTCATTGCCTACTTTCTCCACCTTTCCACCCTCTATGCTCACCACCTCTATGGAACCTATTTCCTTTCCCAAAACCTTTGTCTCTTATTTGCAAAACATGCCACCCCATTTTTTCAGAAATTATTTCAACTCATGCTAAGTTGTTTATGGCTCAAGTCGTTGGTTCACTACTTGTCCCTCCACCTCCTATCGAGCCACCAAAGATGGAACCTACAATACAGATATGCAAGGAGATGGAGAGGAGAAGTGAGGAGCAACATACAAAAATAGCTAATGTCATTGAGGAGCTTGAAGACTCAAACTGTGATGATTATCACAAACATGTTGATTATGGTCTAAGGATTGTTGACCTAGATGAAGTTGCTTTAGATGAAGAAGGGAAACAAAGGACCAAGGATAGAGATATGAGAAATTTTGATACATATTATGATGTGGAGACCTATGAATAGGAACCAGAAGATGAGCAACATAAAGAGCATGATGACAAAGGGGAAAGTCCAGAGGAGCGCCGCTTCGAGGAAGAGAAAAATGACACAGAGATTAATGTGGGGAAGGATGATGAACTCCCAGTAGCTAGCCAAGATGAGGGCCTACATAATGAAGGAGTGCCTCCAAAAGAAGAGCAAGATAAGGAAGAGGAAAATCTAGGTAAGAAGAATGTTGAACCTACTCAAGAAGTTGAGATTGAGCCTAAGGGAAATGAAGAACCAACATGAGAGGAAGATATTGAATCTTCCTGAGGGGTAGGACCATAGTTTGACAAAGGAAAAACAATAATGCAAGAAGAAGGGTAGGATGGATCAAATAAGGATGCTGAGGATGCTCCCAGGCACGAGGAGGAAGCACTTTCAAAGGATCAAAGAGATAGAGATAATGAATTCAACACTACATCCCTTGGTCATCAAACAGAGATCCCCTCTTGGCTGGAGCAATAACTAAAGACTAAAGCTCCTATACTTCATGATCCAAAAGATCGCCTAGAGGCCATATTGGCTCGAGCCCAGGTAAAAATGTGAGAGAAAAAGAAGCCCAAGGTCATATCTCACATTACTACAGATGTGTTAGGCTCTCGTATACTACAGGTGGCAACCCTAATAGTGAATAAGGGTGTAGGAACTATACAGGCCAGGGATTATCAAGTGACAACCATCAACCTAGGCCCTACCTCTAGATCTCAGAAGATTGATGAATTCCAAGGGTCTATCAATACCATCCTGCAATAGCTGGATAAAGATCAGGCCACAAAGGAAGAATTAAAAGCATAGGTGGCAGAACTGACTACCTTCATTCAACAATGGACTACCTTCAGAGAAGAAGCTCCAATGGAATCGCCAGCACCTACAATATTATCAAAAGAAGAAATTAATAAAATGGAAAAAATGGGAAATTGGAACAAATCCATCTCGAATTGGCTCAAGAAAGTGAATGACCTAGGTGGAAAGGCTATCCGCTATGGGGTAAAAATGCACAACCATTTCTTATGCTTGAAAAATGAAATTGAGAAAGTGATAGAGACATGAGAATATTTTCCTAATCTTTACAATATAACATGCCCCAAGTTGAAATGCATTTTGAAGCTATTGGTATATGTATGGGAAAAGGAATTGGCTCTTCCAAAAGAAGACCATTGGCTACTTGAAGCATGGTTATTCAATTTTGAGTTTAGAAAAGGCATGCTAGAAAAGTCAATGACTGAGATGGATGTTGTTTTCACCTAGATCCTTGAAATCCCAGTTGAATGTGATGAGTCTTTGGAATCATTCACAGGAATTAAAATTTTGGCCCAAGAAATTGATCGTGATTCAATAATGTGTGAATTCCAAATAAGAATGAAGCAAGAAACCAAGGAAAATCTGTTTGGAAAATTCATGGATTTTTCTACATGAGCCTTCACCCACTCAAAGCAAGTCATTCAGAAAGGAAATCATTATGCAAGCCCATATGAGGAGCTGATGGAAGAATTCAGGATGCTTGATTACAACATTAACAAATTAGACTTCCCGGAGGAGACTAAGCTCTTAATTGTTATAGGGAAATTTATCCATTATGCTTTAGTGCAAAAAGAGGTTGGGAATGCCATAATAGAGGACAAATATTTAAAAAGTAGCTAAGAGAAAAAATTGGCTAAAAGAAAAAATAGGGAAAAGACAAATAGAAGCCAATTTTATATTGTCAAATTTTGTACTAGTATTGGGTGATGTGCAAACCTTGAGTTAAAATGAATTTGGGCCATTCATTAGAAATGAATTTTGGCCATTCATTTTTCTTTTGAAAAACTATAAATAGGGGCATCCTCTCATTTTCAAAGAGAGAGATGAGTTGTTGTAAAAAGAATTTTGCAGCAATATATAAAAGAAAGCATTGAAAGTTGATGAATTATTTGTGTAAATTTCTCTTTATGTGTGCATAATTTAGCCTCCATATGTTACTTCAACTTGTTTTATTTACTGTTTAGTTTATTTCTAGCTAGTAGTTTCTAAACTGCTTTAATGGTGGCCATGTGTTAAAGTATTTGATGCACTTCCAACTCATGCTTTTGGTGTTTTATTGATGATAGAATACTTTGTAAAGCTAGTTTGAGCTCATTTATTTACTATACTTAACTTTAGATGTGTATGTGCATGTTTAATGTCTTCACATTACAATCTAAAAATCTGAAGTAAACCATAGATGATGGTACTGGTTTTGTTATACTATAGATGATTCTTAGTTAAGTGAAACTTGGTTTGGGAAATCTGTCTACCACAACACTGGTTGTTATTGTTGTTGTTCATATATTTAGAATTAGGATAACTTCTTAACCCTTTAACCCTTTGGACTTTTCTTTAAATTTGAATTAAACTTACAATCACAACATCATAGTAATGTTAAATCTGATGAACAAGATGAGTTTCAGGCTGTTGTCATAAGTTTTCTGCTACTATTCATTATTTCCAAGATTTTGAAACTCTATTACAGACCCATAACTTCCATGCTTTGTTAACCATAAAGGCCCCTTGTGATTACCATAAATCACACATCATCAATTGAGTTATTTTTATGCATAGTCATGACTTGACATCCGAGAGACCTTGGGGTGATTATCTGAAACTTGTTTGCATATTTTTACCTTTCAAGAGAGACATTACACTTGTGTTTTTTCTATGGTGAGAAGTGCAAAAACACCCATCAATAGAACTACTACTAGAGGGAGGGCCTTTGGATGGAGCTAGATCAAATCGGGTCCTTCTCTCCACAAAGATTTTACAAGGTAACCAAATCTACACTAGATAAAGGAGAGTTTCAAGAACTAAAGACCCCTACCAAGGCTAGGAGAGCAAAAAAAGGGGAAGCTTCAGCATTAGTTCCCCCACTCAACCTCAATCTCCTCCATATCCATCATCTCCTTCATTCAAACTAGTTGCTCCTCCATTTATTCACCATATCCAAGTTGTTGCAACTCAACCATTACCACCCCCACCTCCACAAATGGATTGGTTGGGAAATAACCCCTCACCATTGTCCTTCAATGATTACCATGATATGCTAAAAAATAAAGAACATTTCTGCTCTAAATTCTACACCAACAATCCTCAGAGGACAGTTGAAGAACACATTAAAATCTTCTAAACTACCCTCAAGGACAGAAAAATTGAACATGAGGATTTTGCTTGCAAACTCTTCCCCTATTCATTAGAAGATGAAGCATTTTACTAGTGCATTCATTTGCCTATAGGATCTATCACCTCTTGGGACCTCATGAAAAACACATTTCTGCAAAAATTTAAAGTTCTAGCCAACCCCATAGACTTATATCAGTAGTTCATGTCCGTCAAGAGGGAAGTTAATGAACCAATCAGCTCCTTCAACAATAGATTTCATCAAGCATATATGAGATTGCAGCTACCATACATGGTTGATGATGCTTCAGCAAGAGCAGTATACTATGTTGCCTTAGATAATATCACCTCAGCCTTAGTCAATCGAATGCATCATCCTCCTACATGTTTGGTAGATTCCTATGCAGAAGCAATTAAGGGAAGCACAGATTTGGGGCAGCATTTGGCTGGTCCACTACCTTCATTAGGACCCATTTCCAATCCTAGATTCATTCATGGACTCATACATGACTTAATCAATCAAACACCATTGATGAAACAGGTTCCCCAACTACCCATTGTGCCACATCTAAGGCCTCCATTCAATTAGGCTCCACCCCTACCCAATTATCTACAAAAATTAAATGAGTAGAATTATCCACAGTAGCTCAACATACCTTCATACTTGCATAACTCTGAAGCTTCAACTACTCAGCATAATATTTCTACAACACACCCTGTCTTTCTCTAAAATTCTATACCAACACACATCAATTCAGACAAGGAATGGATTGATGAATTGGTTGAGCAAGTAAAGAATCTGACCACCGAAGTTACCCATTTGAGGAATCAAAATAATCAGTTGCAAGAATCACAAAGAAGTATTCAAGCCAACTTCTATAGAGACAATCATGATTCGGGCCTGGCTTCAGGGCAGAACTATGAACAAGGTCAAAATTCAGGGCAAAGTTTTGAAAAGAGGCAGTTCCAAAGGTAGAATCGGACGTGGAACACCAGGCCTAACAATGGAGGGGTACCTACACCACTTGACCTACCCAATAGTGCATACAAGTTGGCAAGTGGGGTATACTTGGCTGAGGTAGCATTATCTGAATGGTGTAGAATCCATTAGACCAATAGGCATGCCTTGATTTAGTGTTGTAATGTGTTTAACACATTTACATTAGGTCTTGGGCCCTTGTAAACTAAATAGACCTAGTTGTGCCTTATTTAGGGTCTTATAAAGTGTACATTTACACTTTCACACTAATCTAGGGTTTCATTAATTAATTGGGATTCTTTATGCTTTAAATTGGCCTTTTTTTGCATCTACAAGCCTTATTTAATGCATCTTTCTAAGATTAATTCCAACATTTACCAACATCCAATTATAGTTCATGTGTTTTTGGATTGTATGGCCTAGATTTAGTGATCTTGGACTCATACACCACCTTGGGTGTATGGGTCCCACCTAAGTTTCGAGGCCTTAATCTGGATTTCACATTAATCTAAGTATTTCTTGAAAAATGTGTCCCAAGCTTAGCCTAATGGGACTCATACACCACAACTGGTGTATGAGTCCCACTTATCTTAGACCTAAATTAAATTCAAATTATTGGTGGGATTTTATTCTCCTAGATCTAATGTCAGCTTGTAGTGTTGTAATTTTGGGAAATTTGGCATAAACAAGTATAAATATAAGGCTATTTCATAGATTTTCTCCTAGAAATTTTCATGAGCAAGTGTGACCTAGGTATTCAAGCATTCTAGGATTCAAGAGCATTCAATAACCTTCAAGAGTTGATTGGAAAATCATTTTGGAGCATTATTCAAGTATCAAGCATCATGTCAAAGTCATCATGCATCATGTTTGTTTTTGAGCTAACATTTGTGATGTAGGCTTTTATTATTCAAGCAAGAATTCAATTCAAGATCCATATCATTCAAGCAAGAGTCAAGATCCACATTCATGGTAGCCATTTCATAGATGTTTGCAACATCTTATTCAAGGGTTTGGTGTGTTGCAACATATCATTTTTTTCATTCATCATTCATCCTTTCTATTTCATTTCATTTCAAGGTTTGATTAACAAAATGGGGTTTGATCAAGGAAAACCCCTTTCCACTAACAAAAAAACATTTTTCCCTCTCTTTAGTGTGTGATTTATAGATCTAGGTTGAAGATACATTGAAGAGCATGATTGGAAGAAATTGTCAAGTTTGTAAAGTTGTCAAAGTTGTCATCTTGTTTATAAGATCACTAAAAGACACCTACAGAGCAAAATTTAGCATTTTAGATGCATAAATCAAGATTGGATAAAAGAGCAGAGGTAGAAGAGTAGATTCAGATCTCGACCTTCCGAAAAAGCTGAGTGGGACTAATACACCACTTTTGGCATATGAGTCCCAATATAGTGACTTTTTCATATTTTAGGAGTTCCAGATCGATCACTGCTAGGTTTGTTCTTACCCAAAAACCCTAATTTGGGACTAAATCGCCTAGCCTGACATATGAGTCCTAGTGTGCACTAAATTTAGAATTTTCAACATTTCAGACCTTGTTCCAAGCTGCTACAGTTTTCCAGGTGCACCTATCTAATTTCTCAGTTTTTTGTTCTAATTTGCATTCATTTTTAGGTCATTCATTTGAGTTTTACATAACATTAAGTTTCATCATTAGATATTGCATGTTACTAGTCATGGTGAACCCCTTTTTAGACTCTAAATATACCCTAGGACACCTTATTGTAGATCTGTTTCTCTCATTCTATCCTTGGATTGAGATCTCTAAGGTATCCTTGAGTGAAACTTGAGTGAAATAGGACCCTCCTAGTGTTCCATCTCCTAAAAGGTGGAGCACCCTATTTTCGTTGTTTCAATAACCACAAGACCTGGAAGGTCAAGGGGGGAAATGGGGAAATTGTATTGGATGTGAACCCATAAATGATGCATAAAATTTTCTAAATCCCTACCCATTCAGAGTATGAGGCAGTTGACATGAAAAAGATGATTGACTATTTTGATGAGCATCCAATTGACAATTTGAAATACATAAATAATTATTTTTTGGAGAATCCAAGGAAGGTGGCTAGCCAAGGTATAGCATAGAAGTGAGTAAAAATAGGATGTTAAGGACCTAATTGTGTTATTAATTTGAGTCATCGGGTACCAAAATACAAAGGAATTTTATCCATGGATGGTGAGGTTCATTAAAATTATCAATTCTTCAAACAAGAAGAAAATTGTCTGGGCTCTTCTCATTAGTGATACTATCCATGAGCAATTGAGTAATGTTCTCTCAACTCATAAGTTCTACATGACATCCTATCTTGTTTATTTGTTGACTTCACAAGCCTCATTCCCTAGACTTACCAAGGTTGGCTCCTTTGAGCTTGGAGAAGTAACCATATACCAACACTATCCTCAGTTGGAACTAGAGGCAAGCTTTTATAATTTTGGTATTGTCAATGATGATTTTGTGTATTCTATGATCAGAGGGTTGGAGGGATATTTCTCTCAGAGAATCTCCATTGAAGCTATGGAGGTGATTAAATATATTGGGTACTATTTTATCCAATATAAGACTTTCACTTACATCAAAGTAGTTGGTTTTCACAAAATGCCATACAAGCTTCAGATAAGTTGATTTTGCTAGAGGTTTGCAGTCAAATTATAAAAGTGCAACAACTCATTGTTGGGAAGCACAAACATGGGTATGGATTTCCCATAAAAATAGGAGTCTACTCTTGTTCAAACACCTATAATGCTAAGGGTGTTGAGGTTCAAATGGAAAGACATAGTTTTTCTTTATATAATGAAGCTTAGGGAAAATTTCACCCCATTGGTAATATCGACAAAGTAATGGGTGCATATTTCATTCATGAGCCTAAACTTGAGGATCATTGGGCTAACTGTGAAGAAGAATTTGAAGTTAGTATGAAGGATTATTGTCAGGTAATAGTCTTCTTGATGAGGCATTGCATAGACCTCCGGATTCCTAAGGAAAAAAAGGAAAATGGAAAGCTTCTTGATCCTGCTTACTTGGCCCAAGGAATTTTTGATCAACCAATTTATAATGTTGACTATTCAATACAAGAAAATGATGACATCAAGGCTAGAATGTAGGGTGTGGTGGATCGCTCTCTTTGATGGTTTAAAAGGCCTTTCCCTATGCCAATACTACTAGAACCTGCCAAGGGAGTAGAGAAGAAAAAGAAAGGAGAGAGCACAATTAAATAGCCCACCAAGGAGAAATAGTCACATATTGTTGGGGATAAACCATCTTCTAGTACAGTTACATACAAGAAGAAAGAAAAGGGGAACCTACTAAGGAAGCAGGAAAGAAAAGAAAGGAGAGGAGCTTGGTAAATGTTTTCTCCACTGAAGGTGAAGAGGAACCTAAGGATGACAGTGGCCTTATTTGTAGGAAGATGACTGAGGAAGCTATTAGAGAACAAGCAAACCAAAGGGAGGCTCATCAAACGTACTCCTCGACTCCCCCTCATGAGTCACCTTTGCCAACTCCTTTGCAATCACCCAAGGAAAAACTACCCACTCCACCGTCTCAATCACCACCATCTACTCCTCCTCCTCCTTCAAAAGATGAACTACCTCATGGAGAGTAAATTCCTATTGAAATAATGATGGAAGGAGAGATATAGAAGTATCCTCCAAGAGAGGAAGAAGTGCAAAAGGATATGGAAGATGTGTTCCCTGAAAATGTTCATATGGATATGCATATTGAAGAAGTGTTTACATAAGAAGTTAATAATGAAGATCAAGTGAATAAAGAATAATTTCACACTGAAGAGCATATTGCTCAAGAGATTTTTGGTGATCAAGCAATTGATAAAGAAAATAAAGGTGCTAAGGAGTTGACTCACACAAAAAGGGAATCAAGAGAAGGCTTATGAAGAAGAGAAAGCTACCCAAGGGTTTGATCAAAAGGGGCCTGAGGATAATGCATAGAAGACACATGATTTTGAGGTCACCTCTTCCCCTCAAAGAGAAACAACTATAGCCATACTTTTCTAGCTAAATCAAACGATTCAAAAAAGACAAAGGTCTTAAGTGGAAACTCTGGAGTAGAGCTTAAGTGTGTTGTCTAAAGCCTTCCAATCTCCAGGAAGAAGAAGAAAGAGAGCTTAAAGAATATCCACCATTTTTATTGATGAGTAGGGCAACAAGACAACTGAAATAGTTGTCCCCTTGGTTGAAAAATTGGAGTTAGAGATGACCAATTATGACTACCAAATTAGAATAGTGGATCAGGGTGTGCAAACCAAAGAAGGGGAACAATAATCATTGTAAATGTATATTTCCAAAATACTAAAAATAATGCAAAAAGATGAGAATACCAAGGAAGAAATAAAGGCCCAGGTTGCAAAATTGACCACCTGCTTTAATAATCCCATCAGGCCCATTAACGCTCAAGATCTTGATTTTGCATTATAGGCTGCACTTAAAGGAGAGGTCAAAAATGTTGACCCAGATGGGTGGATCCCTGCTTCACAACAATGGAAAGAGAATTTTTTGGAGTTACCTGATCAAGTTTTGAAGTAGTTGGTAAAGTCTTATCACTCCATCAGTGATGAAGATAGTAATGCTCAACAATTTTTTTTGAGTATTGATGAAGAATTGCTAGTGCACGGGAAGAATGCATTCCAATTCTTCACCAAATTAATGAGAAAAAAGTAGAGGAACTGTTAAAATTTGTTGTGATAAAAGGAGGAGAGCAAGATATGATTCCAATTTGAGTGCGAATAGTAGAGTTTCATGTAAATATTTTGAATAAGTGTAAGAACAAGTTGAATAATGACAGGAGATAGGCATAAAAAGCAATGAACAACACTCACCAAGCAATAGAAGACCTGGGGTGCACATTTTAGGATAGTCCTATGATGGTAAGAGAGCCAACAAAAATGGTTGAAGAGTTGCAAAACCAGATCTGCAATGGAAAGTTGTTAGATACATAGGAAAACTAAGAGGGGAAATGAATCAATTGTATACTTTAAAACATTCAAACCCTTAAATATCTTTTCAAACCCTAATAAACCATTAAACCCTTAACATGTATTAATGGAATGTAAACATGTAAAGTAGTAATGAAAACACATCAAACACATAAAAACACCAAATTACATGGAAAACCAAAGAAGGGAAAAACCACAATGAGGATTAGCTCACTAATATATGAATTGCAACATTGAATACAATAAGGCTCACTACCAAGGGCTCACTACCCAAAAAGATAAAGAAAGGCTCACTATTGATGGCTCACAGCCAAAGGAGTCACTATCTAGAAGAAAGAAGAATAGAAGAGGGGGTGGATCACTACCAATTTGACTTCTAAAATTGCATCTCTCATATGTCGAAGGTGTGCTTCCACTAAAGCACAAAAAACTCATCAAAAAAACTAAAATGTAGACACCTTCTGTTCACTGCATCTATAAGTAATAGGAATTAAGGCTAAACCTCAGATCATCAAACTTGATCACATTCACATATTTCACATCACACACTTTTTACTTAATCCACACAAAAATTCTCCTTGCATTTATACCCTCCGCGACCTAAAACAATCTCAATTAGGTTAGCCTAAAGGAAACTTATACACCTTAATCATGCAACATCAAATAGGTCAACACCAAACACTTACACAATGTAAAAAAGTGAAGCCAAACCATGCCACTACTTGACTTGGATCCAAATCTACACCAAAACACTTCTCAACACTTCCTCAAACAATAATTATCCTCTGTAATTAGCGCTAGCACACTAGGTCAGCCAAACCTACACTAACACTAACAAGAAACCACAAGAACGCCTCTCCAGGTCTAAAATCATCTTACAAACCACACAACAACATTCCAAAATATATATTCAACATCTCATAATACTCCAACATCATCAGAATATTTTCCACAACTATTGCAACCACCTAAAACTCAAGAACACCTTCATTCTATGCAACCAGACATACTAGCACAAACATCCAACACACTAAACAACTTTGTGAAACAACTCAACACCTAAAACTTTAAGGGAAGGTAGATACAAATGATATAAGCACATTCCTAGATCCAAAACACTAGAACCTTCACTAAAGAGAAATGCAGAGCAATCTAATTTCTCCCAGACGCCCTATTTCACCAAACAAACATACTATCAAACATACCTTCCACTGCAGTATGATCCAAAACCTAAAAATTTGTATATGAAACCTTTTAAAACCTCTGATTATCATGTCCAAGCCATATCAACATATCTTCAATCATCAATAAATGTACAGTAAAATACTGAACACCACTATGTCAGACTAAACTTTCTTTTATTCAAATTTTCTCAAAAGCACTTGGAAACCAAGTTAACCAACTTCATCAACAACATTACTAACATCTTTGCAACACATCTACAACATGCAAAACTTTCCGACTATAGCAATCTCCCCAAACAAAAGTTAGGCCAACAACTTCTATAACCATACTAAAGTAAGACATCAATGACAACACTAGCATGTGTTGACATCAATACCAACAATTCCAGACACATCATCAATACTAGTAGAATTCTAACACTCTCTTTATACAAGGGGTTGACATCAATGACAACACCCAAGAAACTTTGAAACAACTCAATCTTCCAACACAACTTACACAGGAAGGTATCAACAAAATGGTGAATAAGAAATAAAGCTTCAGTCTCTCCAGGAAGAATTAGAGTCTTTCACTCATATACAATAGCAAATGGAGAAGACTACATTTGATCAAGGGGTTGAAATCCAATTCCACAAAGGGCCACCTATGGAGAAAATGAATGAAATTATGCCAACATGGTTTGATAACTTTTCCAAGTGATTGGAGATGTCAGTGTTGTTGTTGTTAGTTAACTCTTTTTATGTTTTTTGCAAATAATCAGGACCCCAAACCCTTAAAGATGAAGTGGCATAGGAAAATTTGAACTGCTAGTTCCAAAACACACACCTAGATCTAAGAAAAGTAGATTTGGAAATGGAAAATATGATAAGTGATGATGATAAGATCCATGCCTAGATGAAGGAATAAAGGAGGCATTGGAAATTTGAATACTGTTAGTTGGATTTTAGTTCAAGTCTAGTTTTATTTCAGATTACTTTTGTTTTCCTAAATTTTAGCAAGTTAAACTAAACCACAACTAGGGTGTATAGTTATGCTTTATTTCAATTTTAGTTTATTTTTAGTTAAAAACTCAAGTGCTATCTAGTTAGTTACAATTGATTTTTATCAAGATCCACAATTATGGGAACTGATTTTTCTATATATTTTCAATTCTAGGTCATTCCAAAGGATCCAATTCTTATGTAATTTATGCAATACAAGCAATACAATCTCGATGTGTAATTCACTTGTTGGCCTTTGTACACGAGTTTATTTTATTCATCTAAAAATAACACCTATGTTGCATGCATCTGGATTTGGTGTTATGGTGATAGTATGATCATTTCATTTCAACCTAAATTGTCAAAGTAATAAGATTTTGTTAGTAATTGTGGACTTAAGTAAGATTTCTTCCTAGATCTATGCATGTTCGAGGTGTTTTGGTTGTATGAAGTCTAAAAATCTTGTGAATTTTATATTCCCTTTGAATATTGCGCCACTTTTAATTGTAGATGTGTGAAATGATATTTACATTAATGGTTGTTTGAAGATATCATTTAAACATACAAAATTGGCTAATGGAATGTTTGTTTCCTAGATCATTGTCCATTTAGAATATATTTACATTACTTCTTGTGACTCTCCTTCTTTTTACTTTTATTATAGAAATGGTCTCAAAATTGTTTTAAAAGAGAAACAAATTAATATAAATTTGTTGTATTTTTTAAATGCAATCTGTTGTTATAAGGTCTTAGAATTATCTTTTGTGATTGCATGTTATTTTCCAAAAATATAGTATGCCAGTATCCTTGTAAACATGTTGAAAACAAACCTATGCTATACCAACATGACTAAGAACTAGTTATACAAGAACCTTGGAGTAGTTTCACTACTTTTTAAGAGGGGAAATAAACCCTTATTGCCTAGAACATTGTAAGTGATTAAAACCACCCTCAATAGAGATATTAGTGACTAATTAGATAGATTAGTTACTCCTCCTAACTCTCAAATTTAGCTCTAATAATCCATACCAATTTACGATCAAGGGTGTGATTTTGAGAATAAGGGATGTGATGTAAATATATAAAAAAGTTGAGTGGAAAAAAAATTGACAATGCAAACCCCCTCGATAGGTAAATGGAATGAAAACACAAAAAATATGATGGTGCAAATGCTACAATAAATGGCAATGGAATGGGAACATCTAAAAATTCAAATTTCACCAAGACTTCATAAAGCTAGAGAGTTGAAAGCCACCACACTAAAAATCCTAAATAGTAACAATACTCCTCTTAGAAAACTAGAGACTACTCAAAACAAAAGAATTTCATGCTAAAATTGTAAAAAAATATTAGAAAACACCAATCAAAAATTCCTCTCAAGAATTATTAATCACCAAAAATCATTCTTTATCAATGGAGAAAATAATGCTTAGAAAACTAAAGATTGGTCATTGCAAAAATGAGGATTTTGTTGCAAGAATGGAAAGATTGAAGGTGTTGTCATTGACGTCAATTGGTCAACTGGTTTTTAACTAGTTGTTGTCAGTTGTATATGTCGAGGATGTTGAGAAAATTGTAATGAAGATATGTTGTAGGTGTTCGGTGGTTGCTCTGGGTTTTGGTCCAGATTTACTCCTATGTTTGTGTGGTTTTGACATGTTATTCATGGTTGTTAGAAGATGCTATATGCAGATTTTTGGTATTTAATTTGTTGTAAAATGCAAGTTGTGTTCACTAGTTGTGAACTAAGGTTTTCAGAGTTTCTGGTTGAGATCTGGGAGAAATGTTGTTGGTCCGGATTTCTCTTTGATGAAGTCTTATGACTTGCGGTTCTAAAGTTGAGTTTCCCTGATTGTATTGAAGATAATTTTGGGATTTGGAAAGTTTTTGCTTAAAGGTTCTATGTGTTTTCACACTAGTTTGGTCGACCTTGTGTGAAATACTACTTTCGAGGTTCATGAAGCATGTTGCATCTATTTGGGTCCCTATGAAGCATGTGTTTGGGTCAACCTCATTATAATTCCACCCTAGAATGTTTTGAATTTGGATTTGGATGGCCGACTTTGGATATGTTTCAAAGTTGAAGATGGTATAAATGCAAGATAAGTTAAGTGATATAAAATATACAAGAGCGAACAAGAAGAGCAATAAGAGAAAATAAAAAGTGTAGTTTGGTACGACATTGATTCTATTTAGTAAGAGTGTGTGTTGTGAGTGTGGAAGATCAGCGTGAAGCTTAATGTTGATTTTTTAGATGCAGTGAATAGAAGGTGAACTCTATCATTCATGCAAGTTGATCGAGTGATTGTAGTAGAATCCTTTGTTGCATTGGGATTGTAGTCTCTCTATAACAAGTATTCTTTGTCTTCTTTGTATCTTTGTGGCAGTGAGCCCTCTAGGTTGTTAGCCTTGTTGGACAGTGAATTCTTGTTTCAAATAATGAGTCCTTGTTTTAGGCAGTGAGCCTTATTTCAAGTAGTGAGCCTTTTGTAATCAATTTTGATATTCTCTATAGTGTGAGTTAATCCTCACAATGGCTTTTACCTCATTGGGTTTTCCACATAAATATGGTGTTATTGTGTTTATATGTTGGATTTGAGTTTTTTCATTGGCATTTGATGATTAATCATTTAAGTAGTATTAAGTATTAGTTTTGGTGATTGGATTAAAGATTTAATTTTGTGACAACTGATTCATCCCCCCCTCACCATTGTCCTATTCCAAAATTGGTATCAGAGCAAGGTTCCTTGGTGAAGAGCTTAACCACTTGAGGAAGGTTTGAGATGGCTAACAAAATGGTTTTTGATTATCTGAGGTTTGATGGAACTAATTATGGTATCTAGAAAGTATTGATGGAGGAATATTTGGAGTATTGTGGATATGATGTGGAGAAAGCTTACAAAAATCCTTACACTCCTCCTACTAATGTTTCGAGTACACCTGAAGAGATCAAAGCACATGAAGCAAAAAATAAGGCGAAGTTCATCTTGAAGAATAGTTTGGTACATTCCGAATTGATTAAGGTTCAAAATTTGAAGACAGTTAAGGAAGTCTGGGATGATTTGGAAAGAGCACATGATGGTGATGAAAGAGTCAAAGAGGTGAAATTATAGAACTTGGAAAAATAGTTTGATCTTCTACATATGTTTGAAGATGAGATATCAAATCTTATGTACATAGATTAGATGAGATAGTGGCTGAAATGCGAGGAATTGGCGCTACTATAGATGAAACTAGGATTGTAAAGAAGATTCTCAGAACTCTTCCTGATGCTTATAGTGAGAAGGTGAGTGCTATTGAGCAAACTATAGATTATAAGACCTATAGTAAGAATCTGTTGTTAGGATTTTTGACTTCTTATGAGATAAGGAAGTTAGTCTAAGGAATGGGTGCAAATCAGAGACTGCTTTTAAAGCTACAAAAGTTGAAGATCCGGATGAAGAAATCTTTTATGAAATAGAAGCTAAATTTGTAAGAAGAATGAGGAAAGGCTCCGATAAGTATGAAGGTAAATTTCCATTTAAGTGCTTTAGTTGTGGAGAAATAGGTCATTATGTTGCAAAATGTTTAGAAAGAGCTAAAAGAAATAAGCAAAGATATGAGAAAGAAAAGAAAGGAAAGAAGATTAAAAGAGCTTAATATGTGAATGAGAATGCTAGTATATCTGATGAGGATTCAGAATATGAAGATCTTGATGACAATGAATGCTTGTTCTTGGCAATTAAGGATGAACCTACTTCTACTAATTCTTTAAAATAGGTAAAAGAAAGCCCTCCAGAGAAGGAGAAAAATGAAGGTACGGTTATCTCTACCCTACATGGTAAACAAGAGAAGAATTTTTGGGTAGTTGATAGTGGTTGTTCACATCACATGATTGGTGATAAAACTAAGTTTGTTTTAAGCTTAAAATATATGATGGAGGCTTGGTTATGTTCGAAGATGATACTGGTGTTGAAATTTGTGGCATATGTTCAATAATTTTTTATGGAAAGCATCATATTGACGATGTCTACTATGTTAAGGGTTTAAGGCATAACCTATTGAGTGTTGGTCAGATGTGCAAAAAAGGATATGATCTTGTGTTTAAGGATGAGAGATGTGAGATCCAGAAAGGATTTAGAACATTGACTGCTATAGGAAAGAAATTTTAAGGGAATATCTATCAACTTAAGGGTGCTGATGGATGATGTTTTATGACTTAGATTAATGACAGTTGGTTATGGTATAGGAGAATATGTCATATGAAGTTTGATAAATTGGAAAGGATAAGTGTTGTTCAAGCTATGAGAGATTTACCGAGAATTAAAAATCCTATTAATGCTATTTGCAGGAATTGTCAGTTTGGAAAGAAAGCAAGAAATAATTACAGATCAAAGGAACAGTCCACTACTGGACTACTGGATTTAGTTCATATATATTTTGTGGTCCTACAAGAGTAAGAAGTCTACTTGGTGAAAGATTGAAGAAAGCTTTATATGGATTGAAGCAGGCTCCTAGAGCTTGGTATGCAAGGTTAGATAGGTATTTGATTTAGCAAGGCTTTAATAAAGGTACAATAGATAGTAATATATACTTTAAGATTGAAAATGACATAATCTTGATTGTAGTAGTGAATTTTGATGACATTATCTTTGGAGGAAATGAAAATATGTGTAAGAGGTTTGTAGAAGAGATGCATAAAGAATTTGAAATGTCTATGTTTGAGGAGATGAATTTCTTTCTTGGGCTATAGATTGATCAAACAAAGAAGGGAATTTTCATTTCACAGTCTAAGTATGTGAGAGATATGTTGAAGAAGTTTGGGATGGATGGTTCTAAACCAGTAAGTACTCCTATGGTGACTAGCTACAAATTGGGTAAAGATGATGATTCACCTAAGGCTAATCAGAGCAAGTATAGATCTATGATTGGTAGATTATTGTATTTGACTACTACTAGACCAGATAACATGCATGTTGTTTGTCTTGTGGCTAGATTTCAAGAAGACCCTAAGGAAACTCATGTTGCTATTGTTAAAAGAATTTTCAAATATTTGAATGGTGCTCTAGATTATGGATTGTGGTATCCTAAAGATATTTACTTTACACTTAGTGCCTATACAAATGAAGATTGGGCTGGTTGTGTAGATGACAATAAAAGTACAAGTGGTAGTGTATTCTTTCTTGGATGTAGATTGGTGGCATGATTGAGTAAAAAGCAAGATTCAGTCCCCTTGTCTACTATTGAAGTTGAGTATATTGTTGTTGCATCTTGTTGTACACAAGTTCTATGGATGAAATAGACATTGAAACATATCGCAATGGCATATGATGATCCCATTTCTATTTTCTTTGACAATACAAGTGAAATTAACATTTCAAAGAATCCAGAAATGCACTTGAGGATGAAGCATATATCTATTAGATATCATTTCTTGAGAGAGAAGGTCATGGAGAATGAAGTAAAGCTTGAGTTTGTTCTAACAAAGGATTGGATTGTTGATATTTTCACGAAGGCTCTTCCTAAACATACTTTTGAGTATCTCTGAGAGAAGTTAGGGTTTATTTCCTCTCCTTTTTCAAACTAGATGCATATGGAGATGCATCAGTCCAGTGGATCTATGGATCTATCTTTCTTCTGGGTTGATGTTTTGGTGGCTACCTCTTAGGGGGAGCAGGTAGTGTCAGGTGTTGTCATTATGAGTATTCTATTTTTCATGTCAAATGAGAAATCAATGTTAAATATTCTTTTTCCTTTTCCATTGATATCAAAGGGGAAGAAGAAGCATGTGAGAGAAATAGAAAAAGTGTATTCAGAGCTTGTATGTTGTCTTTGATGGTTTTTCACATCATGTGTTGTCATCAATGACAAAGGGGAGATTTTTGCAAGAATGGAAAGATTGAAAGTGTTGTCATTGATGTCAACCAGTCAACTAGTTTTTAACTAGTTGTTGTCGGTTGTATATGTAGAGGATATTGAGAAAATTGTAATGAAGATATGTTGTAGGTGTTCAGTGGTTGCTCCAGGTTTTGGTCTGGATTTACTCCTATGTTTGTACGGTTCTGACATGTTGTTCATGGTTGTTAGAAGATGTTATATCTAGATTTTTGGTTGTTAATTTGTTATAAAATGCAAGTTGTGTTCACCAGTTGTGAACTATGGTTTTCAGTGTTTTTGGTTGAGGTATGGGAGAAATGTTGCTAGTCTGGATTTCTCTTTGATGAAGTCTTATGCCTTGTGGTTCTGAAGTTGAGTTGCCCTGATTGTATTGAAGATAATTTTGGCATTTGGAAAGTTCGTGCTTAAAGGTTCTATGTGTTTTACACTGGTTTGGTTGACCTTGTGTGAAATACTACTTTTGAGGTTGATGAAGTGTGTTGGATCTATTTTGGTCCCTATGAAGCATGTGTTTGGGTCACCCTCATTCTAATTCCACCCTAGAATGTTTTGAATTTGGATTTGGATGGTCGACTTTGGATATGTTTGAAAGTTGAAGATGGTATAAATGTAAGATAAATTAAGTGATAGAAAATATACAAGAGTGAATAAGAAGAGCAATAAGAGAAAAGAGAAAGTGTAGTTTGGTGCGACATTGATTCTATTCAATAAGAGTGTGTGTTGTGTGTGTGGAAGATCAATGTGAAGCTTAATGTTGAATTTTCAGATGTAGTGAGCAAAAGGTGAACTCTATCATTCATGCAATTTGATCAAGTGATTGTGGTGGAATCCTCTATTGCATTGGGATTGTAGTCTCTCTATAACAAGTCTTCTTTGTATCTCTATGGCAGTGAGCCCTCCAGGTTGTTAGCCCCATTGGAAAGTAAGTCCTTGTTTCAGACAATGAGTCCTTGTTTCAAGCAATGAGCCTTTTGTAATCGGTTTTGATATTCTCTATAGTGTGAGTTAATCCTCACTGTGGTTTTTCCCTTATTGGATTTTCCATGTAAATCTGGTGTTATTGTGTTTATGTGTTGGATTTGAGTTTCTACATTGGAATTTGATGATTAATCATTTAAGCAATATTAAGTATTAGAACTATGAAAAGGTTTAATTTTGTAACAACTTATTCACCCCCCCTCTTAGTTCTCCTATTCAACAAATTTTGTATAGATTGATGCTTAGCAACGAGCCCCTCTAAAAAAATATGTTTTTAGCCTTACAATTGTAGCCATATGGAATTCTATATGGTGTAGGTACAAGCCTCCAAAAAAATTGCCTCTGTTGAAAAATGATAGGTAATTTTAGCTTTCTTGCAAATTTAAAACTCAATGGTAATGTTGATTTGGTTCTAAAATGCATCAATGATAGGGATAAGTGTAGGATTGAAGAAAAATTGTGATTGAATTCATTATTCATGGTTCCAATACCATGTTGGAGTAGCAATAAAATGATTGCAAAAACCAATTTTTTCACAATGAATGTTAACAAAATAATACCAAAAACTATCATGCAAAATTAAATAGAATAAGATAATCAATTCCTTGTATATGTAGGAAAAAGAGAAAGAAGGTAGGAATAGATAATTGACTAACCCTCCAAAAGGTATGACACATGTGGAATAATTGGTACAAATATGAGGAGATGTGTAAGTCCTTATCAGGTGAGACAAAACTCTTAAAAATCTCTAAGTGAGCTTAAGAGTAGTGAGAATAGGTTTACTAGATAAGAGTAAATGAGATCGATAAAATCATCTTCACACTAACAATAAATATGGAAATGACTTGGAAAGAGAATATACCAACAAAGCATGATAAACCATTAGAATTGAGGAAGATTACAAGTTGTAGTTAGACCTTATTATCAATCCTATTTTTTATTTTTAACATGGAAAACTAGTTAGGAGAACCCTTAAATTTGAGATAGAACCCACTTTAAATCAACACTCTCTTGTCAATCAAGATCTAGGAAGTTAACATCACCAAGCTAATGAGTACCCCATGTGATTTTAGGGTATGAAACATAAGGAGGGTGTTTGTAACTTGATTGGTAAGTAACATGATAATTATCATAATAAACTGATTGAGTATCTTGTTATTTGAGGAAGTGAACACAATATTATGGTGAAGAAAAATCTAAAATTATTGAAGAATACTAAAAGGAACACTTTGTTTGTACAAACTAAAAGATAGTAAATTGCTTTAATAATCACCAATAGGTGTAAATTGACCATAACATGTCTAAAAATAAGAGTGAAAATGTTGTTGTATTTGGTTAATTTTTAATAGTATAATGAAGAAACTCGGTCATGAATAGAAGATTCTAGGTGCTAGAATTCATGTAGACCTTTGATTTATTATTTCCTAATTAGTACTAGGTACATAATGAACAACATTTAGAGCTTATTTTTCTTGCATTTTTATCGATCATCAAAGAGGTGGGGGTTATAAAATTGGATGAAAACCAAAAAATTATGCAACCCACTCCTAAATATGATGCATCAAAGGTACTTTGTGGTGGTATTGATGTGGATGGTGATGAGGATATTCCCAATGAGGTTATTTCAACTAATATGAACAATGTTGATGCTCCAATTATCAACCATATAAATTATTTAAACCTTAGATGACTTTATAATAGTTGAAAGTGGTCAATCCTCATCAACTATGACTATAATTTAGTCTATTGCTACTAAGGAATACATTCAAGATGATACATCTAGTCTTGATGATAAGGATGAAAGTAATGCATCCCATGACATAGCTATACTTCCTAATATGAATACTTGGTTTGATCAACTTGAGCCTATACATGGTCATAAATGTGTTATTTCATGCATGACCCACAAAGAAGGAGATAATGGCAACTCATGGTTAGATGCCCATGATGAAATGGATGAAGAAGATATAGTAGATGTTGATCTCATGAGATTTCAAGATCAAACTCCCTTGACTAATCTTAGACATGTTGTAGCTTCAAGATGTCAAGATGATATTCATGATTTAATTGGCAAGAACATGGCAGCTAATCCAAGTGATGAGATGACAAGTCAAGGCACCTCGCCTCTTGTGTGTCAATGTAATTTTGTATATTTATTTATCTAATCATCATATATAATTAATAATCTAAACAACAATGATATAGTCTATAATAATTATTTTTATTTAAAAAATTTAAAAAAAAATGTTTATCTATCTATTTTCTTATTGGTTTATGTTGAGAATAGTCAATGCATAAATGAATTATTTAAATTTGATTGCATTTTCAAAGCATAAAATTCTTGTGATAAAATTCCATTTATCTCAATAATGTAAGTCTTATTCAAATATTAATTTGAGGCTCACAATTCAACTCTATTAATGTTTTTCTATAACGATATTGAACACTATTATAGTCATCACAATAGTCCCTTTTAATTGTGAGGTGATAGAGTAAATTAATTATGTTTTTAATAAAATCCTCTTCTATTAAATTGCATTGTTGACTTTTAAAATATTAATTTTAAAAAAAGAAGACTTACATAAAATATAATTATGCCTTAAATATAGTTAATTATGTGTTTACAAATTTTATTCACACTGATTGAAATAGTGTATTGTTATCTAATATCACATTATTGTTTCAATGCAAAAAATGACTAACAAGAATTTAAGTCATCTACAACTCGCAATTACTACAATAGTGCACTATATATGCAATCTAAGTCACAAACCTTCACTCTAACTACAATTTCAACGATGATTTAACCTTCACTCTAACTACAATTCCGACTATCAAATCATCGATATGAGCCAAATACAATATGATCATGCATATTATTGATCCAAAATTCATGTTGTCATGACTTTATTTAACTAAATATATTCTAACAACTCAATTATCCTTGACAAAACCAATTACTATTTCACCATCTTTATCTCTACTAAATACACAAACTAATCAACAATAAGAACCAAACACAATACATCTCTTATTTATATTAAGAAATACCTAGGATAAAATTTAAAAGCTGAATTTTTTTTATGAATAGGCTAATCTATATTAATTATAATGATTAAAATATATATTCAAAAAAAAGATAGGTGGTAAGAAGGCACACCCCATAGACTCACATGGACAGCGTCGAGAAAGCTGAACACTATTTATTTTTCCCTTTATTTATTTTCATCTTTTCTATATTTAAGAGAATTGTATTGAACGTTACGCGCGTATTGGGTACGTTTTCTAATTAGCCGGGCTAAAAAGTCGCTCAAAAGTTTTGCGTAACAAATGGGTTTACAATGTACGGGGAGAGGCAAATACCTGGCCGGGTCAAGCAAGCCAATTCAGTAATTTGCTACGAAACTTTGGTTTCCAAAATTTTCTTTGCATCGTTGATTTGGTGGACTGACTAGACCTCACTTTCCAAGAAATTGTTCACGACTGTGACCTGCAACTTTGTCTGTCGGCCATTAACAATAGCTTTAGTTTAGGGTTAGGGTTTCCGGGCCCTTCAAAATTAGCTTTAATTTTTGAAGTCAAGTCAGGATAAGACTTGACTTGACTCGAACAGGCTTATTACAAATCGTTCAGCTGGAAGTTATAAAGTAGTGGGTATCTGTAAAAAAAACATAAACAAGTTTTGGTAGAGGCGGGCAGCTAAGGTGGTCTGAAATGGAGGTATGGTTGAGGATGAACAAGTCAGATAAGGTAGTCTGTTCAGTGGTGGGGTTGTTGGGTTTGATAGCAGCTATGTTGGGCTTTGTTGCAGAGGCCAAGCATGTCAGGGTAAATGTCATTATCTCAAGTTTTTATTGTTTCAGTCTATGATATATTTTATCTTCTTTCCTTTCTTCTTGAACAACCACCTCAAGGGAGGTTAATAGCCATTTTGTTTTACAGGTTGAGGAGGTTGAATTGGCATTGAATGGGAGTTGTTTATATCCCAAAAGTTATGCTTCAGTATTGGGCATAACTGCGGCTGTTGCCCTACTTGTGGCTCAAGTTATTGCAAACTCTGTAGCTGGTTGTGTTTGTTGTACATGTGGGGATCCAAATCCTCCAACCTCCAGCAGAACAATTGCCATTGTCTGCCTTGCTGTTTCATGGTGAGTTATTCTAAAAAGGACAATATTTTGTTTTGGAATGACAAGAGAGTGCCCTTGAGTAGTAATAGATCTCCATAGACTGATATTGTTTGTATTTTCACTAATATACCATCTTTTGTGAATTGATTTGGGTTTCCATTTCAATTTTACGCAGAGATGTAAATGTTAATATTTTTATCAAACAAAGTATTAGATAGTATGAAAGTTTGTGAATTTAATTGTGTATGTTTTTTAAGATCGGTGTTTTAAATCATACTCAGTGATCTATAATAAGGAAGAGGAGAGTGATAAATTGGATTGCAGAATTAGCCTTAAAGTTCATGATTAGTTGTTTTCTACAATCCAATTCATCACTCTCCTCTTTATGATGATGGATCACTGACTATGATTAGAAACATCGATTTAAAAAAACATGCATAGTTGAATCCAAAAACTTTCATACTATTATCTTCATAAATTTCATCACTCTCCTCTTTATGATGATGGATCACTAACTATGATTAGAAACATCGATTTAAAAAACATACACAGTTGAATCTACAAACTTTCATACTATTATCTTCATGAATTATAGAAAAATTATATCTACTAAAATATTAGATTATTTATTTAATAAATAGAATCCTTGCCATTCATCTTCAAATAATAAAATAAAACCTTAATATAGTTCCTATTGTAAGAAACATATTGATCATATGTCTTACATTAACTGATGAATCTAGAGTCTTAATTGCCCACAAATATCCTTATGTGATCTTTACGTATATAGATCTTTGAACTTTTTATGCTTTTGACTATGTACTATATTTAGGTGATTCATAAGTTATAGAAAACTGTTTTAATAGTTTTAGTTTTAGTGGTATATTATTATTTTTTTAATTCCAATTAATGGGAAAAGAGTGCTCTTGGTTAATATTAGATCTTTGTGTTTTATCTTGGTTTGTGTTTTTACTTATATATATTCTTTATTAAATACCATCTTATTGAATTGATCTAGATTTTCATGTCAATTTATGCATATCTTTTATAAACGGGAATTGTATATTAATCTACTATCTAAAAAGTGGAATTTTATGGTTATTTTCACATAGTGAAATACGATTTCAATACAACAGAGGTGATTATAGTAAGAAAGGTTTTGATCTTATATACTAAGATAAATTTAGAGTTTTGATTGAACAAAAATATCTTTATATGATCTTTAGACATATATTCTGTTTAAGAGCATATGATTTCATGCACTTGTATTAATTTCATAAATCTGTCATTAACATAGGATTAATATTATAAAATAATAATTTATAATGAGAAGTTGAATTATCTAAAATTTATTTTGCGTGCTTTGTGTATAGTCTAATTATATGTAAAATGTTTATATATCCATTATGATTTATTCAAGTGAATTTTAATGGTAATTTCTTCTCAATCTCATACCAAAACTAGTTATTGTGTCAATGGGCCCTTGGTCTACTGGTGAAGTTGAAAGGTTCAGAATGAGCCCACCAGCGATCAAGTCTTGCTGAGTGCAAAGCCCCGACGCCTAAAAGGGATGAGGCCTTGATCATGCCTCGGGCGGATTTTGGTGGAATGGATACCCCTCAGACCTTAGCTATTAAGCTAAAGGGGACCCCCTCAGGGGTATCTCCAACAAAAAAGAAAAGAAAAAACTAGTTATTGTATTTAGAAGTGAGCTTTAGTTTTGAATATATTGTCCAAATTTAATAGGAGATGAATGGATTGGGCTAAATTAGTTTGATATGTCTTGCACAAATTATTGTTGTTTAGTTAGACTATGGTTTTGTATGGGATGCATTGCACACTAATTTCTCATTTAATTTTGTTATTTATTATTTTTACACAATATTCGATCTTTATAATTTAATTTTGTTACTTGTAATCTTCACACAATATATAATCTTTATAAGCTAGTAAAAATAAAGGACGTAGATCAATATGAGCTACAATTTTTCTCTTACTAATATTTATAATATTTTTTATAATTTTAGGTTTTAAATTTGGCTTTTTGTTTTGTTTCATAAGAAAAATATTTTTTATTGAGTTATAATAGCTCAAAGATATTTTTGATTGTATTTTTTTCTATTGTTTTCTTTATGCAATTAAATATTGTATTAACCTTCTACAGTTCCTTCTAGTCACTAGATGAAGGGTTTTAAAGCAGTACAATTTTTCTATGGACAACAACTCTATTTATAGATTTTTACTTGTCAATCATCAACCCAATGCAATAATAACATTTCATGTAAAATGGAAAGATGACCCTTTTTTATTTGTATTTTTACAGGATTACTTTTACAATTGCATTTATCTTACTTATTGGTGGAGCTATTGTTAGTAGCAAACAAAATGAAGATGTGACATCAAGTGAATTTAATTGCAAAGTTGTAAAGTCAGGGGTGTTTGCAAGTGGGGCAACTCTAGCCTTAGTTACTATGACTCTTTCCATTGTGTACTATTTTAAAGCATCTATTTTAAGGAATTCCTCTCAATGGAACCCTCATAATTATAATGTTTCTATGGCCCAACCACAATATGGATACCCCAATGTTGATGCAAGAGCATCTAAAGTGTAAGATCATTCTTACATCACTAAGAAAGGTCATGTTTGGTTTATTTTATAGGTTTTCAAATAAAGTTTGATTATGCCCACTATAAAAGAATCCTTTAGCTTAAATTTAAGAGTATCTAGTAATCTTAGATATAGGAAGTTATCTTAAGAGAGAGTTTGGTATCTATATCTAAAGAGCATCATATTTTGTATTAGCTTAGAATATTGTAATCAAGTTTGAATACACCAATCGTGCTTGGGTACTTTGTATTCAAGGAATATGGTTTATTCTATTGAAAGACCTTATTGTAAGAATCTAAATATAATTATGGCTATGAATGAATACTATCACTTTTCTATCTATTTTTTGTGCCACTTTATTTCTATCATGTAGTGTTTGTTATATTGGCTATATGGTTGGTTAATCCTTCATTGGATCCTCCATCCATGATTGCAACAAGTGATATCAAAGCATGATTTTGGATTCTAAGGGTGTTAAGTGGTATCCAAATAAGTTTTGAATCCTAAGAAATGAAAGTGATTATGTGAGTGCATCAAGTGGTAATAGAGATATTTCAATACTATGTGTTTGGAAAAAGGTATCAAGGGGATTATTCTTGTAAATAAATCACCAAATTAAGGTAGTTTGTAAAGGAAGATAATAAATAGGTCACTAAACATGAGGTAGTTTGCATCAAATCAAAAATTAAGTTTCCTCCATTAAGAGTGGGTAGCTTGGTTAAGGTGTTGTTCATATTGTTACAAGGATAGAAGAAATATTTGAGATGATGAGGAATGTTTAGATTTAATTATATATTGTTGAATAAGATAAAAGAAGGGATTGTAATCATATATGTGATGAGAGTGATGAATAAAATGAAAGAAGAATAATGAAAGAGAATACACAAATTGCTAAATCAAATATGGAAGAATAAGAGGCAAAATATATGAATTGGGTAAAGTAGATGAAAATTTTATATATACAAATTGATTGATAAATTGGATAAATAATATAGAATAATATTTTAAGTGTGAATAAATTGTAGTTTCTAAAATTATTAAATATGCCAAGAAAAAAATGAAAGGATATACTCCTATATGGTAGAAGGAGCTAGAATTGGAAAGAAATATGAGAGGTAAGGAAAATATAGAGAAAAGAGAGATGATGATATCAATGTTCAAAATTAAATTTATACTTGTAGATTACCAATTAGAGTTATTAAAAATATTTTAAAATTAAGAAAAAAGGAGAAGAATGTTTAGTATTATACTAAAGAACTTTATAGAATGATAGTTTAAAAAATTTAAACATAGAGTTGACTAAGAAAAAGTGGCAATATTCATAAAGGGATTGAGATAATATATCAAAGAGGGATTGAATATGGTAAGATAGTAGATAGTTAAATAAGTTTACTAGTTTGTATTAAAAGTTTGAGAAAAGTTAAACAAAATATTTTAGATAAGATAAAATAATTAAGGAGTAAAATGTGGTAGATTTCAAAGACAAAGACTTCAAACAAATGGTAGAAGAAATTATAATGAATATATTGAGGTGATATATAGTGACAATTCATACTACAACAAATGGACTAATAGATATCAATGAAGTAGAAGAAGTTGTGATAGAGGTGGTGGAAGATCATTTATATGAACTTATTTTGAATGACAAATAGAAGAATATATGGCATTTTAATTTCCCCAAGCTCAAGGAAATAATAGTAGAATATTAGAAGGAAACAAAATATTTTCACATGTACATGAAGAATCAAGTGGATCACAAAACCAAGTAGATGAATAGAAAGAGTTCAGTCTTTGATAATGAAGATATTTTTGTTGAAACTTGATGATGTGGATAGGCATGAATTACCCTAGAGAATAAGTGTATTCAAAATAATATATGAGAGTACAAGTTGGTTTTGTAAAGTTATCATTGATAGTACTAGTATCAATAATCTAGGGTCGAATGAAATTGTTGATAAGTTGAAGCCAAAAAGGGTAGAACATTGTATTCTACATAGAATTTCATGGTTATAATAAGAACATAAGGCATTAGTGAATTAGTAATTAATAATCGAGCTCAAAATGTGATTATATTATGATAAGGAGTAAGTGCATGAAAATAAGAAATAAAAGGGGGCTAAAAAATGACCACTTTTTTCTTGAAATTAGCTAAACCAAAACTTAGATACATAAATCAAGATATATTCACTCAAAATTTGAAGTTGTGATTAAGACAAAAAATATTATACTGTAAATCTAGTTAGTAAAATATTAATCTATCTAAAAAATGGTTAATATTAAGAGTCTAGAATATTAAATTTATGCAAAAGTGTTCCTAGTGTTCCTATTTTATTATTAGGTGAAAGCATAAATCCATGTCCCACTTGTGGCACACATGTCGATTTAACAATTCATATAATATAGTGTGCCAAAATCTTGACACAAGGAAAGATATATAAAGTTCATTGTAGATAGCATTGTTGACATTTATATGTGTTTCCCTTAAACACTTAATGTAGTATCACTTTCCCTATATGCCACATGGAAGGATTTCATTAAACACAAATTATAAATTTATATCATTTTTTCTATGTATAGAAAAAGCTATCATGACATGAAAATTTGGAAGAATGTATCTATCAAAGTAGGCTTTACAAATATATATATATATATATATATATATATATATATATATATCTTTTCTAATCAAAATAGATTTTTTACAATAAGTCAAATACCTCTATTTGATATATGTTAAAAAATAAAAAATATAAACACCTAAAATGTATTCCCACATTTTTACCATCATGACACTAATTCTATCTCACATATCCATTTTTGAGAATAATTAAATGAGCAAAATTTATTTAATTCATTCATTTGAGATCATTCTTCTAATATTAATTAAATAAATTTTAATATTTAATAACCAATCAAACATTTCCTCTAATATTAATTGGACAAATTACCTTTATTTATTCAATTAATTTAAATATTCTAATGTTCCCACATTAATTGAATAAATCCCATTTACTTAATTGATTCAATGATTTTTCCAACATCTTCCCATAAATTTAATAAATAGATCAATATTTATTTACTTCCTAAAATTCAACCTCATCATTAGTTGAATAAATAAATCAAGTGTAGTTAACTAATTAATCATCGCACATTGCTCCAATAAATTTTGATTAAAATAATCAAAGGTCAACCTTGCACAAAGCTCCAAAATCTTGCACATGGCTCTAAGTGCAAAAAAGACATTTTCAATCTCAACCATTCAACAAGATTTGATCAAATATTGATCTGGCATTTCTCCTCCATCCTTACACTAATCATATGCACCAATCACATGATTTCATTTGTCATCTTCTCATTCTATTAAGTACATGAAAATAAACCATATCTCTCCATCTCATGAGATCCCATCTCATCTATCCATTCAATTAATGTAAAATCTATAAATTGAACCATTCACAAGTCATTTTTAAGGAAGAAATTTGGAAACAACAAAGTTATGTTGTAGGATTGGGAACCCACACTCTACTTCAACCATCAATTACCAGTTGGAGCACTAACCTATGGTCATCAAATGTTTTTGATGGTGAGATATTTAATTTTCTTTGTCATTTTTGGATTCTTTTTTCTCTAATTTAAAGTGAATGCTTAAATAGTAGGATAGGATTCATATTTGTGTCATTTCCTATTAATTTAATCCTTTTTTTTCACATTAGACTGGACACCTATTGGGACCACATCCCAAGCTAACTACTATCATTTTTAATGTTTTGTGGAGGACTTTTTATAAATTTTGTCATGGAATTCCTATAATTCCTAGTTTGGTGTATCCACACTATTGAACAACACATCTAGATAGTCAAATGGCACACCCATAGTAACCCACAGTGTATTTTCAATGGATATTTAAAGCCCTAAACCCTCATATTTTTTTGTAGTCAGTTTGTATAATAGTGCACCCATAGCCTCTATAACTTATGTGGACTCTATTATAGCACATCTATAATTGTGAAGTTTAAAAATATATTTTGGTGCAAGCACCTCACCGTGTAGGCATCTATAACCTTAGTAATCTTCATAGTGTAGGTACTCTTGCTAGTGGGTATGTGCATGGAAATGTGGACCAAAAGGGGTTCTTAAGTGGCCACTCTTTTTGTAAATAAGTAAAAAATGATCTTGGATGAGAAATTAAAGATAGTTACGCTCAATATACTTTTTTTGATTCATAAGTAGAGTTTTTTATTAAATCATAGAAAATAAGGTACAATAGGCCAACCAAGTCAAGAAAGAGAAGAACAAAGAACCAGTGGGTTCATCATAGAGGAAGAAAAGTCTGAGAGGAATTGAGGAGAGAACAAGATACATAGACCCCTAAAGAGACGAAAGAGAAACCAATTACAATATACACGAGGCTTCAAGCCCAACACCAAGTTAAACTAGGCTTTTCTGGCATGTCGTGAAAGGAGGGCCTCCATAGTCCACTGAGTACCCTCCTCCACAACATCCAAAACTTCAATACAAAGTTTCTCTACATCAGATTTTTATCCTTTCTTTCTCCTAATTCTGCAATCAGGTTTGGTTTTGTCACATTCCCTTTGACCAGTCCCAAGAGTCCTAGAGGGAGCAAGAACAAAATCCTCTTCAAAAGTATCAAAATTCTCCTCCAAGTCCTCTATGAAAGGATAAGTACCCTCTGAATCAAATCCATCCTCCTCAAAAATAAAAGGGGGGGCTTCAGCATTGTTGGTAGCCCAAGCAGCATGAGGAGGAGAGGACACAATAGGAGGCTCAGGAGTAGACCCAAGATTAGGAGTAGAGGACAAGAACTTCTTGTGATTCCACCATATGAAATTAGCATCAGGGACTCCTAACTTTTTCACCCATTTTTTGACATTGATGTATCTTGTACCAAATAAATTCTTGGCATAGCAAGCCTTGACTTTATGCCCCAATTTGTTGAGTCAAAAACACCTAAAAAGAAGCCCTTCAAAATTTAGAAACTGTGTCTAGGTGCCAAACGATGAGTGAATGCGAATGGAATGAGAAAGAGGTTTGGAGATATCCACCAAAGCACAAACCCAGATGTATCTCCGTGAAGGATCAACCACCTATGAATCAATCCTAACAAAAACACCTACCTGATTAATCATAATTTTTATGAGGTAAGAAGCACGCATAATAGGATGCAAATTGTAGATCTTGATCCACATAGGGATGTCAGTGACCATAGTAGTAGCAAGATCAAAAAAGGGGTCCATGGGGATAAAAAAATTCCAAAGTTCCCATAAAACCATGGGCCATTATGCTTCAAGAAATCGCAGTCCTCAGTTGAGTTGAAGGTGAACAAGAAAAAAATAAAGTCCATGGGGTCGACCATAGGAAGGGAAAGATTGTTCCAATTCAGTTTAGCCCATTCTAGAACCGAATCTAGGGACGGACACTTGCACATGAACTGGAAGGCCAAAGAACACATGCCAATATCTGCAGAGATCTCACCGATATGTTCATCTGAAATGTAGAGGTCCATCGGCTCGTCGGTAAAGGAAACCTTCGCATCGCCAATAGAGAAAGATGAGCCCTTAGATCGCAACACCTACTCCAAAAAAAAAGTGGCAACAGGGATTGGTGGTGACCTAGGAGGTGAAGGGCTAGGGTTATCCTTCTAAATATGTGCCAAACAAAAGGCACTGCAAACATGGTATGGATTCGCCCCGTTTTTGCATTTTGCTAGGGATTCAGTAGCTAGATCAAGGGTTTTTTCCATTACCACCTGCATCAATCCCATCTCAACACACAAAGGATCAAAACCAAAACATGGAGATGGCTATGATAGGGAACCAGTCGCAGATCAAAGGGAGTATTGGTTCCTTCCATCCCCCACCTTCACACGACCAAGCCTTTGCTTACCATTTTTCACTTTCTTGCCTTTGCTCCGCACCTTGATCCTCACAGCAGACTGTAACTTCTTCTCATCATCGCCTGCATCCACTCCATGGTTCGCAACTTTGTGTGGGGAAGCAAAGCCCTCGCACATATTTGCCCCTTTGTTATGCTCAATGTATTTAAAGATGCAACAAGAAAAAGAGTTGTAGTGTTCTAAATCTACTTTCTAAACTATTTTTTTTTAAATGATGGAGATTAAGAGGTCGAAATAGAGGGAGCACACAAAGTGCTCCTATTTTTGTCAAAAAAATATAAAATAACATCTAGTGTGCTCCACATAAAATGTTAATTTGTTTAGTATTTCAAAAATCACTTAAGTGGAATATTAGCTAACACTATGTAGTTTATGCCTAATTTTTCTGCTAATTTATTAATGAGTGCATATAATTTTTTACTAATTTTCATAATGAACACATCTTGAAAAATGAAAAATTGAGCATGTTTTCCCCTATTTTTTTTAGAAAATAATCAAATTTCAACTTTTTTAATGAGTATAGAATAGAGTCTAGAATGTCAAAATTTAATTTTCTTCAAATTTGAATGAATGAGTAAAAAATGAAACCAAAAATACTATACATAGTTTTTTGACGAATAAGGAAGACACTAGAAAAAAATTAAAGATCAAAACCTTAACATATTCAAAATATATAAAAAAATACATAGTTAGAAAGGTAAGAGAGAGATTGACATTTATTATGATATTTTTTTAGCTCAACATTGAAGGGGGTGATCCCACAATAGTGGTTTACACTTTTTGGCCAAACTGGACACTGATATTTTTTTTTTAACACAATCTCCACATTCGGGCACCTATAGCGATTAAACCGTAAATAATTTGAAGATGATGTAAACTAGAGTCTTGTCACATTTTGTCTGTAGATTCTAAAAATATTTTTTCAATTTTTTGGAATCAGATTGCACTTCTTTTTCCATCTCCCACAAAATTGGTTTTTTTCAAAAACAGCATTTTTAAAAAGTGATGCACAATCGTATAACGCATAACTTTTTTTCCATGAAGGATAAAATTCAATTCTTTCAAATTTAGATTTATAACTCTGATATCTAGTGCTTCCACTTGGTTAGATAGTTTTTATTGAATATTTTTTCTTTAATCAAGTTTAGAAGTCAATCAAATGACAATTCAGACATAGTAGCGACCGTATAACGCATAACTTTTACTGTATGTATCAAAATTCTCTCTCTTTTTTTTGTTGGATCAAGGACTTCAATATCTGGTGCACTCATATTTTTAAATTTTTTTTTATAATATTCTATTTTTCCACTTGTGCAGAACGAGATTTTTGTTTTCGATGAAAAACCTATATTTAATAAAACTTAAAAATAGATAGATAATAAAACCAAAACATACTAAAATTATATTCATTGGATAGCTCGTTCTGAAGGCTACTCGATTCCAAGTTTGGTTTCTAAATATTCCCCCATTTTCATCCCCAACCGGAGCTTGAAAGCGTAAAATTTTAGGTTTTTTGTGTGAACAAATTAAAAAATTAGGGAAAAAGGGGGTTCGCTAGAACCAGGGGGTTCTAAAGGTTCATTCGAACCCCCACTAATATGCATTTTCCCTTTGTTTTTTGGGCGGGAAATGTGGGCCCAATAGTTAATGGGTTCGCTCGAACCCTAGTTCGGTCGAACCCCTTTATAGTTCGGTCGAACATGTAGGTTCATGCGAACCCCTAAAACCAATTTTTTTGCCATGGGGTCATTTTTTCTCAATTTTCCTTCCTCCATCAAATTGTAAACCACTATTATGGATTCACCCAAGGACATGTAAACCTAATGGAGAACATGCTTGATATTTAGTCTCTTTTTTGCAATTTACAAAAAATATGCCTTTGGATGTAAACAATGTAATTTTAACCCTTTGGGTTGGATGCCCAAGGAAATGTATCCCTAAGGGTTCATAATACTCAAGGAATGCACAAATGTGATAATTATGTAATGTGCTCATGCATTTTTTAGAAGAAAAATTAAAATCAAGAGGGAGGGAGAGATAGAGAGAAAATTTAGATAAGAGTGAGATATAGAGATGTAAAGAAATAGAGAGAGGGAGAGGTAGAGATAGAGATAGAGGGATCTATCTCTCACTCTATCTCTATCTCTCCCTCTTGTTATCTCTCCCCATGTATCTATTTCTATTTCCCTCTCTATACATCTCTCTATTACTTGTCTCTATCACCTCATTTCTCTCTCACCATTTACCCCTCTATCTCTATCTCCTTATCTCTCCCTCTGTCTCTCTATCTATATCTCATTATCTCTACCTCTCTCTCTTATTCACTCCATCTCTCCTATATATCTCTATCTCTCTATTTCTCTCTCTATCTCTTTCTATCCATATCTCTCTCTACCTATATCTCCCTATTTCTCTATCTCTCTATATCTCTCTCTATCTATATATCCCTCACTCCCTCCTCTCCTTCTCTCTCTCTCCCTCTCCACCTTTCTCTCCCTTTATCTACCTCTATCTCTCTATCTCACTCCTTCTCTATCTCTTCCCCTCTCTCCCTCCCTCCTCATCTTCCCATCTCTATCTCTCTATTTGTACCTATCTCTCTGTTCATTTCTCTCTTTATATGTATATATGTGTATATATATAAATATATACACATATATACATGCATATCCATCTCTCTATTCCTATCTATCTATTCCTTTCCATCTCCCCCCCCTCTTCTTCTCTCTCCCTCTATACCTATCTCTCTCACTTTCTCTTCCTCTATCTGTCTATCTCCCCCTCTCTATCTCTCTATATCTAGCTCTCTTTATTTCTCTCTCTCCATCTCTCTATATACATACATACATACATACATACATATACATATATATATGTATGTATGTATGTATGTATGTATGTATGTGTATGTGTATGTGTATGTGTATGTGTATGTGTATGTATATGTGTATGTGTATGTATATGTATATGTATATGTATATGTATATGTATGTATATACATACATATACATATACATACATATACATATACATATATGCATAAATGCATACGTATATGTGTATATATGTATATATGTGTGTGTGTGTATTTATGTATATATTTTGTATATATACATACACACACATATGTGTATATATGTGTGTATATATATACATGTATATATGTGTGTATATGTGTGTGTGTGTATACACACACATCACTCTATCTAGCCTTATATATCTTTGTATTTGTGGTTGGTTCTATTAGTAGAGAATTTAATATTCTTGAAGCAAAGAGAATATTTTTGTTTGAGTGATTAAGTGGTTCCCTAACCTTAGTTGATTTTCAATCCACTCATGTGATAAAAAGAAATCATTTTTATTAGGTATAAGTTCTTTAATTTATTATTATGTGTCTAAATGTAGCACTTGAGAGGTTGTTTAGATTACAAAGAAAAGTAGAAACCATAAATATTAGGAGCATAACATTATTTTTGGATGCAAGGGAAACCCTTTAGTGAAGTGGTGGGACTTCTTTCATGTAGAGCCAACAACCAAGGTTCAAACCTCACAGGGTCTTTCTCTACCACGCCAATAATGGAGATTATTTGACCTTGTTGTTAAGGGGAGACCCTTTGGCGAAGTGGTGGGGATTCTTTCCTATAGGGCCAACAACCATAGGCTTATAGCCTTAATATCATACAATTTAAAGGGGGAGACCCTTTGGTGAAGTGGTGGAGCTTCTTTCCTATAGGGCCAACAACCAAGGTTCAAACCTCGTTGGGTATTTCTCTACCACATCACTAATGGAGACTATTTTTCCTTGGTGTTAAGGGGAGACCCCTCAGTGAAGTGGTGGGGCTTCTTGGTTGTAGGGCCAACAACCAAAGGTTTGTAACCTTAATATCATAAAAATTTAAGGGGTGACCCTTTGGTAAAGTGGTGGGGCTTCTTGCTTGTAGGGCCAACAACCAAGGTTTAAACCTCATGGGGTCTTTCTATACTATATCAACAATGGAGACTGCTTGACCTTGGTGTTAAGGGGAGACCCTTTGGTGAAATGGCGGGGCTTCTTTCCTATAAGTCCAACAACCAAAGTCTCATAACATTAATATCACACAATTTTATGGAAAGGAGATGAGTAGGAATGGGAGAGGAGGTTCAAATTTCAAATCTGTAGGGGATGAGGAAGATGAGGAAGGGGATTTAGAGGATGCGGATGGGGAGCCGCCTAGTGCAGTAGCGGTTGTGGTTTCTCTGCTTTTGGTTGTGCTTTTTCTTGGATGTTGGAATGGTTGTGATTTTGTATACGAGCAGCCGCTTGGTGCAGTTGTGGGTGCTCTTCTACTAGAGGATGCAACCACCATTTTTTTTTTTGTAAGGGAGTTGTTTCCTTGTGGATTTTTCTTCCCTTTGTAAGCTTGTTTTGGGTGAACCCTAAGCTTGAATAATTTTGGTTTGTGAGGGTCTTCAAGGCTTTGGGGAACTATAATAGTTTGGTGCAATTAGCCCACTAGGCCCCTTCTGAGGATGCAAATAGGGAGACACCTAGTGTGGTTGTGGGTTCTTTGTTGTTGGAGGTGCTTTTTATCTACTATAGGAATGACTGTGAGTATGCGTATGGGGAGATGCCTAGTGTGGTTGTGGGTGTTTTGCTGCCAGAGGTTCTTTTTCTCTGTTATATTGAATCTTTCTCTCCCTTGTAACACTTGTCAGAATTCTATGACTTCAATTCATGTGACCTCGAACCTAGCTCTCCATTCAACTTTCCATATTTCTGTTCATTTTCCTCTTAGAAAATATATTTAAAGAGATGCTTCCCTTCCCATTTGATCATCCACTCTTATGCTAATCTTATACAACCATTTTTATGAGCTAATCATCTAATCACACCCTTATGATGTCAAACTAGTAACATGACTACAAGGAGCATTCACATTCATCTATAGGATCATATCCAAAAAACCAACTATGAAGGTATAAATTTTGTGTTGTTTTTTCTTAATTTTTATCTTTGTTTATTATCCTTATTGGTTTTCTCTAACATGAGTGTCCATCTGCTATATGATCTTTGAGATTTGTTATTACACTAATCCATTTTTGTTGAGCTCATTTTTAAGGTACAAACTTATTTATCTTGTTATCGTGAAAATCTCACATATTTCTTTACTATGAAGAGATGATAAGTATTGTAAGATTTTAAGTTTCCATTTTCATTAAAACACATGGAATTTTCTTTTTAAAAAAATCCACTTTAAAATCTTGCCTCACCTTTATTATTGTATATAATTTTATTTTATTTTATTATTTTTTGTGTTACTTGAGATTTGATGTTTAGTATTTGATCATGACATGAATAGTATTCATGGTGTTTACACTCCTAATACCATTTCTTATAAAAATATAAAAAATAAAACTCATATTAGGAATCACTCCTAATAGCCTTGTTCAAACCCCATTTTGATGTGTCTCTTTTCTATTTATTCTTACCCCTTATAAATTTTGGAATTGTTATCCCCATCATAAATAAATTATTTGATATTATTCTTGATGTGTCTCCCTTGGTATAATTTTGTATAAGTGTCGAAGGTTTCTAAGGTCTCAAATATTCTAAGTATTGAGATTTTGTTGTCCAATTTCTAGGGACTGTGTTGAATGTCATAGTTTTAGAGTTTCCCTTCTCGATATGACTTTCCAACCAACTATACCTTGTTTCTTTTCTTCCCATTAGGATATTTGAATTTCCCATGTTTGTATACCTTTTATTTGTTCCCCAAATTTTCCCTCATATTTTCCAAAGTTTTAGATTTCCTCTTGTCATCATGCCTTGCATCTAAATCTGAGTCCTTGATCCTTGCATTGAGTTCTTTTTAGCACCAAATTTTTATCCATCCCTTTACCAAAACACCATTTCCTTAGTATCCCAAAATTTGATCCTTGAATTTTCAACTTTGTTATCTCATTAGGATCACAAGTTCAAGCTTACCTCAATTTGGATAATTAAGAGATTGTTTCCTTCCTACCTTTGATCCTTGAATCCCAATAATTTCATTCATATGTCCTTTCAAAGTCAAAGAACCCTTATCTATTTGTTTTAAGCATGAAGCATGCCTCACTCCAAACCTTGACTCCTCAACAATGGTATGGGTCATGAGGTATCCTAGACCCCCAATCCTCAAAGCTCCAAAACTCCCAAAATTTGCATTATTGGCTCCCATCTACCTCCCTATATGACCCATAGTGTCATTATTAGCTATATTTGACACCATAACTACCCCAATCATTTTTTTCTAATTAAAAAATAATTCTTCATCTTAAATGTGACGATTCATAGGTACTTCTAGTGATAGAAAATGAAAATTCCCATGTTGTAATTAAAGTGGAAATTAGGTTTCAAACCTTGACTATTCTCATGCAATCTCTTGGCTACCATTTCAATAGATTTTATGGGTTCCTTTCTACCCTATACACTCAAATTAAAAGATGCCATCAATTCTTATAATAACAATGATCATGAACATAATGATTTAATTGTGCCTCTAGATACTTCCACACATCCCAAAGGGATAATTTTTGAATGAGTGAATTGATGTTGATGATTTCAAGGCATAAATGACCTATGTAACAACAAATGACCATGGATTTTCTCCCTAGGCTAATTGAATACATTGAATGATATATATTGCTATATTTTCATTTTATATATGGTGGGAAAAGGTTGCTAAGCTAAAAAAAAGAGAAGAAAACTTCCAAGCTACTAAGATTTGTTCATAGTATAAGGTTTTAAGGAATTTTTGCATTGTAAAATTCTAGGTTTCATCCCAAATTTGTAACATGAAATATTTTAATCCTTGAATAACAAATCTAATGTGCATATTCAACACTATTTAAGTGTTTTCATGTGTATTATGTATATTTATGGATGTATTATTGATTAGTTGGCTAACTAGAAGACTATAAAATCATTGCAAATATTTGCAAGTTATCTTTTAGGGTAATAAAATAAATGTGAGATTTTATTCATGAATTACTAAGTTAGGTTATTTTAATGATAAAAAAGTTCATTCATCTTCTCATTTGTATGTATAAATCATAGCTTGTACATAAGGTTTGAAGGTATAATCTTCAACATTATCTTTGTTAGGGTATTGCAAGTGGATTTTAGTCATTGCATCCTTTGTATTTATACAATTTAGACTCTATTCTCTCGAGTAGATAAAGGAATCCATGTGCCTTTTCTCAACCTACCCTCACCAACAAATCCAAAATAAACAAATATAAATATCATTCTGCATTATGTTGTAATTAGTTCCACTCAAATTTTCATGTCTAGATTTGCACTAAACATTAGGGGTTATCAAGATCACATATCTAGAAATGTTGCATGATATAAGGCTAATAACCTTGTAATATCAAACTGGATCATATAGATATAGAGTGAGAACTTGAATAAGAGTATACTATGTTCTTGGTATGTTTTGTGCCAAGGTGCATGTCTATTATATGCAATTGTATATAAATAACACCTTAGGAGAAACCCCTTGGTTTAGTAGAGTCAAAATTGAAGGAGGCCCTACCTACCTTAGTAGTTGGTCTCAAGTTACCATGTCTTAGCATAAGTGTAAAATACTTCTCTACAATTTTGATACCCTTGGAGCTTAGAAGAATCTTATCTTTAGTGCATTAGGGGCTTTAAACGTTTAGGACCAACAAATAGTGACATTGTTGGGGATATAAAATATTAAAATTCACTTTATAGACCATGTCAATACAGTCATACAATTTTGTACAACTATTTCCACTTGTGTGTAATTTTTTTATTATTGTGTGTTGAAGTTGGCATCTCGTCAACTTACACCAACAAAATGACATTGTTGTTAGTGATACAATATTCTAGTCATTGTCAATGAAGTGTTGATCTAGTGCATACTTTGAGAACCCTAGCAATCTTGTGGAGAATTTTGATTAGTGTGTGGTTATAAACCTATCAACTTATGCCAACAAATGACAATGTTGTTAAGACATACTTCATTAGGTTAAAATAAAATTGAAGACTTTGTTGGTGAGTTGAACCTAGAAGTATTCTATTACCTTGGTGGTCTTGTTTGCTCCAAGGATTTTGTTATTTTATGAGGGAGTTACTCTATGTATTATTCAACTTTGGTGTATAATCTTGTCAAGGTACACAAAGGTGTTTTTATTTCTTTCTCTCCTAAAGGCATGCTTTTTTTATGTATAGATATTTTTTGTGAAAAGAGTGTGGTCCTATTTCAACATGAAATATGTTTGTAATCATGGATCATCATTCTTACTATAATGATTCATCATGTATGAGTGCACAAGTGGTTGCACACTAAAATTCAAAAGGTTAATAATCATTACACACTCATTTGACCCATCCTAAGAAGAGTTTGTTGATTTAGTAAGATATATATGCATGTTTGACCTTGGTTTTGAGGAGCCCCATAATTAGTTTACATCTACCAATTCCCAACATGTTACAACAAAAAAATTTAATGATGAAAACAATTACTTTATTATTGATCTAAATGAGCTAGATGCACATTTATATAGCCCTACTCCTTAATACCAAAGATTAAAATACCTTATAAGGTAGTATGATCAATAAAAAAATTATTTTCACAATAGGTTTGTTGTTACTATTAATGGCCTCCCTCATGAGTAAAAGAATACTAAAAAATGTATACATAAACATGTATTATGGGGCTTTCTATTCATGTGTGTGCCTACTTCCCCTCAAATATAAATCAAAGAATTTAATAATAATTTTTTAGGGGGCTAGTGTTGTTCAATTTATACTCTATCTCCCAATTTTGGTGGGGATGTAGCCATTCCTAATGATTATGTTGGTGGGTCAATTCTAGAGGGAAAATGTGTTTTTGTTAAGGATGCAATTAAGGAAGTCAAAGTGCAACATTTTTTTTATTAATTTGATATCCTTCCTTGATTTTTCAATGTTGAGGATGATGAGGCTCACACCTTCCTTGTTGCAAATGAAAAAGGTGAATGTGAAGATGTGCATGATTTAATTGCTTTCAACCATGAAGATTTTTACTTGGACAAATTTTTAAATCTTGGTTTGGAGAAGCTTTCTTTTGCCAATAAGGAATAAATTGAGAATACATTTTTGAGCTCATTCATTGATCTTGTTGATGTTGAAGTTATGTGTTCTCATATGGAAAATTTTGTTGATCTATGTGAGGAAGAAGGAGAATAAATTATTGATCAATTTCTTAGCATTACTATGTTTATAATAAATTATGTTGAAGGAAAAAAATAAATAAAGAGGCAATTTGAATATTGTGATTCTTCACATGAAGTGTCTCAAATTTCTAAATTATGTGCTAAATATGTAGAATTAGAGTTGAATAAGGTTTTTTATTTGATCATGGAAGAATACATTTACATTTGTTGTAAAGTTGGGTTGTAGGATTTGGATGATGCACTCACACTCACATGATTTGGCCCACTCAAGTTTGTACCTATTTATATGACACATTTTAACTTAGTATTCATGAGGATATTTTTCTTCATATTAATTTATGTGTAGATTTGAATATGCATCATTGTTACACCCTGTTTCATAGTTGCCAAGTTACTTTTACCATTATGAGTGAAAAGGTTGATAAATGCAAAACGTGACTTTAATATGTTTACCAAGTGAACGAAATATGGAAATATGCATTAAGATGTATTATTTTTAAGGGCATGATTATGTTTTATATTGATGTAATGTGATGAAAGAATATGTATTGTAATATGAATATTTGGATTCTTTGCCAATGCAAATGATGGTACTATGAATAGTTAACCACTATTGCAAATGTGTTAAGTTGAATGTAGATATAGGGATCAAGCCTCGGAAAGAGAGGGGGAGTATCACTCAAGAGAAGGATTTGGTCTGGTAACCCTTAATGAAAACTAATTGAGCTTACACACACTCACTTCTAGTTGGTTAATTCAAGTCAGTAGCTTGGGAATCTGGTAAGTGCCTTTGGTCATAGCCTTGACTTGATAGAATAATTGGGTAGTTGTCCTTGATTGTGACAAGATGTTTTCCTGAATTGAATGATTTTTGGTTTTAGTCTCTAGTTTCTTGATTTGAGTTAAGTGTTTGGAGTTTCCTTATCATATGTAAGTTCTTCCTTATATGGTTATACTTAGTCGATGAGATATATGCACTATGTATATATATGTGAGTCGAGGTAATCACAATTATATGTGTTTAATTATGGAATCAATAATATATATATATATATATATATATGTGTGTGTGTGTATGAATCAACGTAATGAATAATGAATAACGAAGGACTGAGTAAATGAGAGTAGTCACCTATAAAAGAGGCGCCAAAAATGTAACTCTTGAATGCATTGAGTTAAGGCAAGAGATTAAAGCGATGAAAATGTTGAGTAGTGGAAACATTACGCAGCAATAGGAATAGTATGAGCCTTTAAATCAGCAAACTAAGTCTATAGTTACTACGCATAAAACACTTGAGTGAAGGTTTAACGTAAATTTATATGCAAACAGGAGTCCATTTACCCAAGTCAACCAAACGATAGCAAAGTGGAATAGTGCAATGTTTAAATAAAATCAGAGTGTTATTTTAAATGTGGGAAAAAGGCAGCGCTATGATAGCGCATGAAACCATAGGAAGCAAGCTGGAAAAATCAGCGATGAACAAACTTAAACCAAATCATATGCTAGCACATGAGTAAAGCAATTCTACTGCTGCATTTTCTCTGAGTTATTCTTGTTTTAAGTTGAGAATTTATTTTTGAGGAGAATTGTGAGAGAGTTATTGAGAGAAATTTTTATAAGTGGATTTGGAGAATTGTTGAAGAGTCTTCAATCTGATCTCGGAGGAGACTGAGTTAGGAAGTGAGTTTGCTCGTTTGGAATTAGTGTTCGACAGGCATGCTAGTATCTAAACCTTTGTCTTTAATGAAGGGAAGGTTAAAAAAAATTGATTACTATGTTGAAGGAATGATTTTGAGTATATGTGATGCTTGTTATACTTGCATGGTCTTGTTTGTTACTTGCTTAAGAAACCTATCTATTAGGCTAATACTTTTATGTGCCCTACATGGGAATTCAAGTGATGATGTATCTATTTAGATTATACATAAATAGTCTACACTACATGTATAAAGAACGTGAAATGTATCGATGTCATGAGGTGATTTGACACTGTTAACTTATAATGCTAGGAAACCTTGGGAATGATAAGGTTAGCAATACCACAATAGTGATGTGTGAAAGACATGTCGTCATAAGATATGACATCATGCAAACCATATTGTTAACCTATACTTAAATGATCACTTGATTGTTACTTGATTATTGAATGGAACCCTAGGTTGAGAATAACTTATTTGATTGAATTGATCATTGATCGTTGGTTTTATCTTTTGTTTGAATTCATATATTGTTCAAGGTTATACTTTTGATTGAAGTTCTTTTTTTTTAAAAGAGATTATACTTCTAATGAAATTCGTTTATTGGTTGACATGAAGTCATTTTATTGATGAAAATCTACCTTTTGAAATAACCTTTTATTGTTGAGACTACACTCTTGGATAGAGTCATTTATTGACATAATTATTCTTTTGATTGAGTCCAATTATTGTTGAGATTATGTTTCGAGCTAAGGTCATTTGTTGATGAAATTATATTTTTGATGAGAACCATTTATTGTTGTGATATATTCTTGAAGGGAGTCATTTATTGATGAATATATGTGTTAAGATGAATTTTATGTAGCTATACTTAGATTATGAAGTTATTATTCATAAGTTAGAGCCATGATAGCTCATAGGTTATTCCTAGGATTAGCGTATCCAATGAAGGGATAACTTATGCATGAGAAATTCCTAGTAGGAGTAGCATTGTAATTTAAAAATAGAAATAGGTTATTCCTGGATTACCTCATGAAGGAATCACCTATGCATAGTGTATAAATGATCTTGAGACAAATCGAGCTAGGGAATTTTGTGTGATTTAAGATGAATTTTAATATGAAACTTTGGCCAAAGTAGTGTAATTTTCCACTGGTTATGTTGTCAATTTCACTGTGTTCTTTTTATGCATGCTAGTTCAAGACTGCCATACAAGTTAGGATGTATACAAGTTCTAGTCATGTAGGGCACAACATTGAGCTCAAATAGGCCATAGTTATGAGGTTATCAAACCAAATTCTTTGTTGAAGGGAGGGTCATCTTACCATATGTGGTAGATGTGTGGGAGACCGCATAAAATTCTGTGGTTTGCGAAAAAAGTGCTTTAGTGATGCTTCCCCTCTACAGTTGGTGGCCAAGGTTTGGGGATGTTTACGCCAGTATTGGGGATAACTAGGATGATTGCACCAAGGAAAGAGGACATCTAGAATTTATGCACCAATGCGGAAACATCCAGATCATTTGTACATATATTGTCAAAGGAAGCTTAGAAGAGCTATGTATGTATCTTGTACCCATTTATATGGAGGATTGTAATCATGAATGTTTAACTTTAGTTTATTCAATATGAAATCTATATTATCAAAAGATTTGTGAAATTACAATGAAATGCAATGAAAGTTTGGAATAGTGTTTATTTCAAATGTGCATGTAATTTACTTTATGGAAAAGAAAAAAAATATTGCTATGTTATGGCATCATGGTTCATTCACTTAATGTGAAAAATTTGAAATTTCACTGAGTAGAACACTAGGGTTGTTAGAATCATGCTCCCAATGAGTTGCATGTGTATGTTTTCATATGTATGAGCATGAGGATGTCTCTTACTAATTGTGGTTTCCATTTTCAAATAATTTTCATTTCCACTTTCTAGCATGATGAACAAAGCATTAGTAGTTTGCATGTGCATGCATGTAAAAATCAAAGTTTTTTTAACTCAAATATGGGTACAATACTATTATGAGAGAGATCAACTATTTTAGTAGGCTTATCTTTGATAGAGGCATATATTCTTCATAAACCTATCCATGGCCTTGTGCCATGAATCTTCTTTACAGGTTATGATCTATAAGTGTATGTAAGTTTTATCTACAACCATTCCTTCAAATTTCTTGTGATTTTATGTCATTGGTTGAAGGTTGTTTTCATGTACATAATTCCTTGTTATTGTTTGTCTTGCACATTCAATTATTTATTTATGTCTTTCTCTTCCCTCCTTGTCCCTTTTTTCCTTTTTGATTTGCTCTTATAGATCTAGATTCTTTCTATGCCTATAAGAGACACACATCCCCACTAGATCCAATGTTGGCACCCCATTTTGATGTGTTTCTTTTCTCTTTTCTTTTCTTACTTATGCAATTTGACCTTGTTATCCCTATCATAGATAATTGGTTTCAGATGATTTGTAATAGGTCTCCCTTGGTCTAAGTTTACATAAGTGTTCTCCCTCTTCATCCCCCATGTGCCTACTCGTGTGTTGAAGGTTGCTAAGGTCTCAAATATTCTAAGCATGTAGGTTTATTTTTTCAATTTCTAAGGATTGTGTTGAATGCAAAAGTTCCAAAGTTTCCCTTCCTAGTGTACCTTTTTTCCCTACTCTACCTTGTTTCCTTTGTTTGTACTATGATATCAAAATTCCCATGTTGGCATATATTTCATTTATTCCCCACCTTTTCTCTTGCCTTTATTATAGTTTCAAACTTCTTCTTTCCATCATGCCTTTCATTCAAACCCAAACCCTTGATCCTTATTATAAGCTTCCCAAAAAGTATAATTTTAAATATATTTAATTTGATTATTATATTTATTTTTTATTTCTTGTGAATGTTTTTTTTTCACCAAAAATCAAGCTCTCTATTATACACATGTGGAAAATAGTAGATTATAATTTATTTATTTTGAATATGTCTATGCTAGGTATTGATGTCCTTGATCCAGCAAAAAAGAGAATTTCAATTCATACAAAAAAAACTATGTTGTATACGGTTTACCTATGTCTAAATTGTAATTGGTTTGACTTCAAAACTTAATTAAGAAAAAAATATTCAATAAAAACTATGAAACCAAATGAACAAGCTAGGTATCGTAGTTACAAATCTGAATTCGAAAAAATTAGAATTTTATCCTTCTTAGAAAAAATGTTATGTTGTTTACGGTGAACATCACTCTTTAAAAATGGTGTTTACTTTAAAAACCAGATTTCAAAGGAGATGGAAAAAGAAATACAATCTGATTCCAATTTTTTTTTAAAATATATATTTATAATTTGATTTGTCGAAAATTGTTGCTCCATGTTTGGGAGATAGATCAACACTTTTCTCCAAACATCATTCAAGGAAATCCTAGAGATCTCAATCCAAGGATGGAATGAGGGAAAGATATTTACAATAGGGTGTCATAGGGTATGATTAAAGACAATAAGAGGGTTCACCACCAAGCTAGGGCTTGGAAAGACAAGAAATGTAAAAGACATGCAAAGTACCATGCGAAATCTAACTAAATGACCTAGGAAATGAAACTAAAAATCAGGATAACAAACTGTGAATGAGCAAAGGTGCACCTGGAAGAAGGATGAGATAAAAAAAAGCTCCAAAACCCTGAAATCTTGTTGTTTAATGCCCACTAGAACTCATACGCCAACCTGGGCAATTTAGTCCCAATCTAGGGTTTTTGTGCCAAACTCGAATCTCGCAGTGGTTGATCTAAATTCACTGAAATATGGAAAACGTGTTGTACTGGGACTCATACGCCACAAGTGGCATATCAGTCCCACTATACTTTTTTGAAGGGTCAAGACTTGAATCTGCTCTCCTATGTCTACTCTTCCTTCCAAGCTTTGTTTTCGGGTCTCCGTGAAAATAGCAACCGTGTGATGACTTGATAAATTTCTTCAACCTTGCAACCTAGTCTTCAAAGGATCTCCAAGTCTTAAGACACCTAGATTTGCAATCACACATGTAAAAAGAGAGAAAAACTTGTTGATTATTAGGAAATGGGGGTTTGCCTAGGTCAAACCATGTTTAGGTAATTAAACCTTATGATGAAACAATGAAACATGAAACATGAACAATGATACCTTGAATGGTGTCTTGAGATGTAAATCAACAATCTAACATGAAGTGGCCATGTAGAATGTAGATCTTGATCTTGAATAGATGTAGAACAATGCTTAACCTTGGATCTTGAATGCTACATCACAACATTAGCTCAACAACATGCTTGATGCTTGGTGACTTTGACATGATGATGGATCTTGAATTGTTGCAACAATTGATGAAGAAATTTTCCCTTGAATTCCTTAGAAATGCTCTTGTGAACTCTCTTGATGCTCTTGTGAAGTCTTGGAATACTTAACTCTTGATTGCTAAGGATGATATCATGAATGCTTAGGTGAAATAATGATTTGAAACCTTGTTTATATAGGCAATCCATCCAATTTATAATTTATTAGATCCTAGAAGCTGGAATTGATGAAATTTGAATTCAAAACCCTAAAAAGGGGCCAAATGTGACTCATATGCTAGTTGTGGCGTATAGGTCCCATCTGGATGGGACTCATACGCCCAAGGTGGCATATGGGTCCCACCAGGCCTTTTTCAGGGGGAGGAAATGTCGGGGAGTTAAGAAATTAAGCGTATTTGATGTCTATGTTGGGATTTTAGTTGAAATAAGCCTCGGGATGCATAATATAGGGTCTTAGGGGCCTATTAATGATTATATGAAGGTCATAAATGTAAGAGGGCCCAAAACTCAATGTGAAGGTGTAAATAAATACACTGTACAACATTAAATTAAGGAAAAATTAGGTCTATTTAGCTTAAAAGGACCCTAAATCCAATGTGAATGTGGAAAACACATTACAACACTAGATCAAGGTAACATTAGGTCCTTTTTAATGTTAATCATTCCTAAATTAAGTGTGAAAATGTAAAGGGATACATTTTTCTACACTACATTTAGCCCCCACTTTAGTGAGAGGAGGAACTTGCTTCAAACTCACACTAAAGTAGACATTCAAGAGGGTTCCTTGTGTATCGACGTGGATGGTATAGGATGACAAAGATCAAGAGAGGTGGCCAATCCCCCAGGATCCAAGATCCTATGTCAAACCAACATCAGCACAAAGGGCACACATAAGATGTATAATATGCAGCATCAAGATACATAAACATGCAATGTCAAAGATGAAAGAAAAGGTGGATCAAGCTTCGACCATTTGTCTCGCACGTTGTGGATTAGATCTAAGCTTATTTTTCCAAAAATGTATGCTCACTATGAGGCAATGAAACTTCAGGCTATCTTCTAGGTGAGTATCCAAAAAGGGTTCCTTACAAGTGGAGCGCATTGTCTACTATGCAAACCAAATGCACGCTCATAAGGGCTAGTGGAACCTCAGTCCATCGACTAGGTGAGCCCCCAAAGTGGTGAGACACATATGCATGTGATCGGTATGCGCTCACACACACAATCAATTGGCTATGGAAAATTCACGCCTAAGTTTGACTCCCATACACACAACCATACCAAAGTTATACCTCTTGATAACTTTGATAAGGCACCACACAACAATGAACTTCAAGCTTCATGAGGCAAGCAAAGCTTGTATTCTTGAAACTCATGAACAAATAGGATGGCACCATAGGCAAGCAAAGTTTGTTATGCAAGGTGGCCATATAACAAATATTGTAAATGCAAAAGTAGTGTAAGGTATGTTCAAAGGGATTTTAATTAGTTCATGTAAGGTCTCTTCTTAGGGAACATCATGCTTAATTTTTCCAAGAGAGGACAAGTCAAATAAATATCACGCTCTCAGAGGAAATCAAACTCGATGACACCACCAAGAAAAGGATGCATTGCAAGAATAAAGAAAATCACACAATGAAACATGAGTGTCGATGTATGCCCCCACTTTAAAGCGATTGCTAACACCATTGTTGTGAGCAATTTCTTTAAAGTAGAAGAAAACATGAGATCTTACTTCGAAAAGCCCTATCCAAGTCATATGTTCCTGAATGAAACTACATCATAGGTGAGGGGTTGCCCCCAAAATTCAGTACGTCACATGCAAGCCAACTTAAGGCATGTCATCCACATCCCAAGCTTGCAATTATATGTACATGAATGGCAGTTAACTAGCTAAAAGAGACAACGACAAGTGACATACGAGGACAAGGCTACCAAACCCCTTGCCCTCACTTAGTGCGAGACAAGGATGAGCCAAGATGTTTGATGAGAAACGTGCTAGAGTGAAAATCAATACCAATTAGAGGAATTAGGTGCCTCAACACAAGGAAGGGCACCACAATCCTTAAGATGTTGAATTCGATTACTCAAATCCTTACACCTTACATTCATTAGTAGAATGACCATGAATTCTATGATATGCACAAAATGAACTCTTGTAGTAGAATTTATTTCATGTTCTTGGAGGGAGAGATATCAAATGATCTTGGAGGAGTCTCAACAAGATACTCTCTTAATCAGAAGATGTTCATTTATTTTGCAACAAAGAAATCTCGTGCTTTGTACAATGTCATACCTACACAAGACTCTTTAGATTGCGAGATTTTGTACTCTCTTTTATAGGAGGTGTAAAATCTATGAAATTCAAATCATTAGTGTTTTGTGTAATGACATTGATGTTAAGTGAAGATTTCTCTGTTTCTTTCATTTATTTCAAAGGAAAATACTCAATACCACTAGTGTCTATCAATTTAGGATGCACTAATGTTAAAGTTGGCTTAGAAGAATCTTTTGTAAGAGTGTTGATATTGAGTGAAGGCTTGCTTGTTTCTTTTGAAGGACAATAACCAAGACCGCTAGTCCTTTCTTGTGTGTTAGGCTTTATAGGGACATTGATACCTTGTTCTGTAGCACCACATCCCTTTCCACTATATCCAAGTTGTTTCATAAGTTCGTAACCTTTTCCAATAAGCTTTTTCATTTATTTTGGATTTGGTGGTTGTTGATAGTCAGCTTCATTATAGTTTGTTGTGTAATTTGCTTCTTCTTCCAAAGTGTTTGAGGTGGATGCTTTCAAAGGGTCTTCCAAATTTTATGTTGATATTACCGCTTTTTCTTTTCCCTTTTCATAGTCCTTGTTTATGATCTTGTATTCTCCCATGAATGATGTGAAATCTAAGGAACCCCACTCATCTTCTAATAACTTCGTGACTTCTTCAATTTGATTTTCTTTGTCTTTCTCTTGCACGAGTTCTACTTGTGTAGTTGGTGTCAATGTTTTCAAAGGATTTTCAATATTTTTCTCAATGTTTAAACATCTATTTGGTTCAGGGTTAGCTTTGAGTGAGTGCACTTTGTTGTTGTAGACATACTTCATTACACGATGAAGATTAGAAGGCACCCCATTCATTGCATGAATCCATGGTCTTCCTAAAAGAAGATTATATGAAAGATCGTGAGGCATAACATGGATCGATGTTTCTAATGTGGCCTTTCCAACTATAATAGGAAAATTGATCACACCAAGTGGTTGTTTTCCTACATTGTCAAATCCCTTAATAGATAAAGAGTCAAGTTCAATTTTTTATTTGTCCATGCCAAGTCTGTCCAAAAGGTTCATACTACACACATTAATTGTGGAGCCATTGTCAACGAGGGATCTTTTTATTCCCCACCCATCATAGGAAACTATTATTATGAGAGCATCATTTTGTTTTTGCACATGCAAAGGAGGGAGCTCACTTTGGTGAAAAACAATTTCAGCATTCATTTCTTGAATCAGGGCTGCTATGTCATTCGGTTGCACATTAGGAGGGGTGGGAACTTGTTGTAAGGCACTTTGAATCATTTTATGGTAATGAGGGGATGCTTGAATAAGGTCCCATAATGATATTTTAGTAGGGGTTTTATTAAGTTGTTCAACAAGATAATACTCCTTTCCACTTTGTGAAGGCAAACAAGGAGGGCCAAGCAGGATAGGGTTAGGCAATGGGAGGGATGTTAAAGGTGTTTTTCTTGGTTGCAGATTGTTTCTAGTGTTATATGTATGAGCAATAGTGTTATAACTCAGTTGTTATGAGACATTATTCTTAGGTGGATAAAGGATTTAATTTTGGGTTTGTTTTGGGTTTGTGGTTGTTGTGAGGGTGGGTAAAGAATTAGAGGATTCTTAGGATATCCCATAGGGTATGTAGGATGTCCAATCGTCAAGGGGGATCTAATAGACAATTGCACATTCAACACCTTAGTGGTTTCGGTTTGATGTCTTTCTAATGAAGGGGAATCTAGTGTCATCACCATCATCTAAGGAAGTCACATCACAATTGTTTAAAAGAAATGTGGCAATGTTCTCATTTTATTCCACCATGATATCTTCCCTAGTAGGAGAGTTTTTAGGAGAACTACAAACTAGATGTTCATGACATTCAAAGTTTGGTTCTTCTAAAATGACTTCATCACAAGTAAGGGAGTTATTGATGGTTGTATTTTCTTGTTCAATAAGGTTTTCCCTAGGGGAAGAGAGGCAACTAAGATTCTCATGACTTTCATCGATTGTATTTTCTAACATCAAAGTGTCTTCTTCACAACTAGGAGAGATACTAGGAGAAGAACAAATGTGTTTGTTGATATTGTCCATTATTTCATTCCTTTGTACCATAATGTCTTCTAAAATAGGATATGTAGGGGAAGAAACATAAAGAGGGTTTTCATAGATCTTAAATATTTGATCATCTAACACTAATCCATCCTCACTTACAATTTCATCTTCTAAAACATTATCACAAGAGGGGAAGATGTTAGGAGATGAATATAGACTAGTTGAAGTTTCAATGGTCTCTTGTTTTTTCATGTTATCATCATGATTACTTATGGTTGTGTCCTCTTGTTCAGTAATGTTTTTCCTAATAGGAGAGGTAAGAGGAGAGAAACAACTAGGGTGCTCAAAACTCTCATCAATTAGTTCTTCTAACACCAAAATATCTTCTTCACAACTAGGAGAAGAAAAAATATGATTGTTATGATCACCCAAGGTTGTATTCTCTTTCACTAGACTAACCTCACTCATAGAAGGGATACTAGGAGAGCGATCAATGATGAACAAAAAGAGAGGGGAGAGGACTTCATATTCATATGCACTTAACAAAAATTTCTTACAACACTCAACAAGATCTGAAAATAGAACATGAAGTATGATAACTATAGATTTTTGCAATGAAAACATGATGTAATGATTGTCCTACAAATTTGAGATGCAACAATTATAGAGAAAGCATGCAAAAGGATAATCCAATTTTTAGATTATGGTAATTTATTGATTATGCTATGTAACAATCTGAAAATGAAATGTTGTAAATATGAATTTGAAATTATGTGATGCATGAAATGAACCAAATTAAGCTAGATCTAATGAAATTCATGTAACAAAAACTTAACCAACTGAAACAGATAACTAATGATAGCAAACAAAAGTGCATAAACAAGGTTTACAATGTTGTAAAAGGAAGTTCCAGGTCTGATTTGGGACTAATTCACCCAGAAGGGGCGTATGAGTACTAGTCAGGGTTTTTGGGGGGGTCAAATGTTAGAAAATGCACAACACAGAAATCCCAAAAAGTAGGCAAAACAACCTGTACTGGGACTAAATCGCCCAGAGGTGCGTATGAGTCCTAGATTAGACTTTTTGCACCAATTTCAGTAAATTCTGAGTTGTTTCTAAGGTTGCTAACTTGTATGATGTCTGGACTATTTGCAATTTCATAATTTCAGTGAAATTTAATTATCTAAGATGCAAAAAATACAACCTATATGCACTTTCACTAATGGAAGATTTAGAAACCCTAGATGCCAATTAACTAATGCAAAACCTAATGCAAAGTCAATGTAAAATAGATCTAGGATTATGATGCACTCCAAATCATAAATGAGGTGTTCTAAAGGCTAGGTTTATCAAAATGATTTGTTGAAAATTATCGCTCTATGTTTGGGAGATAGATGGACACTTTTCTCCAAATATCATTCAAGGAAACTAAAGATCTCAATCCAAGGATGGAATGGGGGAAAGAGATCTACAATAGGGTGTCCTAGGGTATGATTAAAGAAAATAAGAGGATTCACCACCAAGCTAGGGCTTGGAAAGACGAGAAATGTAAAAGACATGCAAAGTACCATGCAAAACCTAACTAAATGACCTAGGAAATGAGGTTATAGGACATAATAACCTGACCAAAATAACCCTAGATAGAATAACCCGATCATAATAACACAAGGAAAAAATAACCCAGGATCATAATAATCCAAGCCAAAATAACCCGTGGTCAGAATAACCCATGGAAAAAATTTCCCCATAAGAATACAGAGAAAGGAAAAAAAAATTTATAAATTACATACGGGTTATTCTTTCCATGGGTTATTTTGACCACGGGTTATTTTTTCCATGGGTTATTATGACCCTAGGTTATTTTTTCCTTGGGTTATTATGACGGGGTTATTGTGTCCAAGGTTATTTTGGGTGGGTTATTATGTCTTGATACCAGGAAATGAAACTAAAAAATCAAGATAACAAACTGAGAATGAGAAGAGGTCCACTTTGAAGAAGGATGAGGTCAAAACAAGCTCCAAAACCTTAAAATTTTACTGTTTAATGCCCACTGGGACACATATGCCAGTCTAGGTGATTTAGTCCTAGACTAGGGTTTATGTGCCAAAACTTGAATCTCACAGTGGTTGATCTGAATTCACTAAAATATGGAAAATGTGTTGTACTGGGACTCATACACCACAAGTGGCATATTAGTCCCACTCTACTTTTTTGGAAATTCAAGACCTGAATCTGTTCTCCTATCTCTACTCTTCCTTCCAAGCTTTGTTTTTGGGTCTGAAACCTCGATTTGCAACTCGTAGGTGACTTTCCATGAAGATAGCAACCTTGTGGTGACTTGATGACTTTCTTCAACCTTGCAACCTAGTCTTCAAAGGATCTCCAAGTCTCAAGACACCTAGATCTACAATCACACGTGTAAAGAGAGAAAAACTTGTTGATTGTTAGGAAATTGGGGGTTTGCCTAGGTCAAACCCCATTTAGGTAATTAAACCTTATGATGAAACAATAAAACATGTAACATGAACAATGATACCTTGAATGGTGTCTTGAGACATGTAAATCAACAATCTAACATGAAGTGGCCATGTAAAATGTAGATCTTGATCTTGAATAAAGGTAGAACAATGCTTAACCTTGGATCTTGAATGCTACATCACAACACTAGCTCAACAACATGCTTGATGCTTGGTGACTTTGACATGATGATGGATCTTCAATTGCTGCAACAAATGATGAAGAAATCTACCCTTCAATGCCTTATAAATGTTGTTGTTCTCTTGATGCTCTTGTGAAGTTTTGGAATGCTTAACTCTTGATTGCTTAGGATGATATCATGAATGCTTAGGTGAAATAATAATTTGAAACCTTGTCTATATAGGCAATCCATCCAATTTACCATTTATTAGATCCCAAAAGCTGATATTCATGAAATTTGAATTCAAAGCCTTAATTTCTCACTCAAAACCCTAAAAAGGGGCCAAATGGGACTCTTATGCCACTTGTGGCATATAGGTCCTATAAGAGAGGGGGACCACCATGTGCAAGACCCCAAGTCACAGAGGGTCAAGACGCGAGAGGCTACCCTAACTTACCTCAGCTAAGTGTATTGTTTAGGGTTATGAGGATGAGAATGATGAGGACAATGATGCCCTACAATCACTCTACAATCCTGAGTTTCAATGCGGGGCTAGGCTAGGAAAGTCAGTACTATGCTACTCAACCAAATGATAGAGGAGAGGAGAGGGAAGCTTACCACCTCCACCAAGAGCACTCAAGGCTACTTGGGGGAGAAATGAGAGAAACTCAAGCCTCTGTTGCGAATGGCATGGTCCCAAACATGCTCTACCGATTTGATAGAGTATGGCTATGGTTGCAATGGAATGCTTGAATGCTTGGAGTGAGTGAAAATGAGCTTGTGAGAGTGAGAGTATGGAAGCTTGAAGTGTGCAAGAATTATCAAGAAGTTGAAGTGAAGTTGTGAAGAATTCTTAAGAAGTTGGAATGCAAGTTGAAAGGGTGAATATGAAGGAATGAGGAAGAAAATAGCCATATTCGGGTCGGTCGACCGAAGGAGGCGTTACAATTGTCACTGCCAATGAGAAGAGTAATGCCTATGCTAGCTCAACCACAAGAATCTTCCAGGGACGTAAGCGTGTTGCCGCACGAGCATCCCTGACAAAAATGCCTCCACCAACACACAAAACAGGCGCCACGTCGACCGCCAATAGCGAGTTTAACTAAAATTAAGCCTCTGACTTTGGTTTTCTAAGGTGGATAAAGGCAAAAAGGGGAATTGCACCTAGGGTGAAAATTCGTTCTTATACATTTCTCCCCCACTTTAGTGAGCACAAGTATTGATGAGTGCTCGGTAAAGTAGATCAAGAAGAGAGTAGGGTTAGAAAAGTATACCTGAACTGTCGAGGAAGTAGTGCTCGGGCTGACGTACCTAAAGGTGTAGGAGAAGTGAAGGACACCATATAGCTTCTCAGAACTATGAAGTTGAAACAACAAAGCGTCCTATAGGCCCACGGACCTAGAAAGAGGCAACCCCCAAGATCTCTCTCATGGAGGAAGCCCCAAGGAAGCAGACTCCGTAGAGTTAGGAAGCAGCGACACGTCTACCCTCAGATAGAGTGTGTCAAAAAGTGGCGACACGTCTACTCGTAGATAGAACATGTCAAAAAAAAAAGCGGCAACATGTCTACCCATAGATAGAACATATCAAAAAAAAAGTGGCAACATGTCTATCTGCATATAGAACATGTCAAAAGCGGCGACATGTCTACTCACAAATAGAACATGTCAAAAGCGGTCGGTCACGCAAACCGTAAAACTTTCAAAGGGCTCCCTCGGGAACCCTTCAAAAGGAGAGGGGTCCACTCAAGGGATGTGTTGTTTGAAAGGTAAGGTCTAGTCAGGCTACCCCCGAGCTAGACATGAAAGGGCGAATGGAATGAGCCTAGTTGGGCTGCCCCTAGGCTAGACATGAAAAGGTCCATTCGTCGTAAAGGATTTTGAAGGAAGGGTCCCTTGGGAACCCGCCGTGAGGAAGAAGGGGGGTCTACTCAAGGGACATGCAATTCAAAAGCAATTGTTCTCTTAGAATGATTTGTCATCAAGGAATCCTTTCAAAATATGTTCACTTCATCAAGGAATTTGGAAGGAAGGATATGCCCCACGTGAGGAGAAGTAAGAGGTGTTCCTACTTCGGAGGAAGGTCTTCAAGCCCTTTCTTTATGAACCCACGATGAAGGAAACACGTTCTGTTAGGGTTCCAAGTTGAGAATGTGATTCTAAGGAAGGAATTGTTGTGAAGACTTTAAAGAAAAGATTCATTGACAACAAATTAGTTTTCTAAAAATTGAAGTGTTGAAGAAGAGCGTTGTCACACATAGGAGGGACAACTCAAGCAAAGAAGAGAGGAAGATAAGGGAAAGCAAAAGAGAAGAGAAAGAAAAATAAAAAGGGCACAGGGGGATCTAGTTTAGTGGGGTCAAATCTGTCTGAGCTCATATAATAATAGGTAACCGCAATGCAAGGTTAAAGATCATCAATCCCCAACTAGATCAGGAAGAATGCACACAAAAAACAAAGTAAAAATAAAAAAATTGGGTCAACATGGAAGGGGAGCCTAAATGCCCCCAACACTTTGCATCATTCCCAATTTATCGAAAATCAATCACAAACATGGAAGAATGATGATACAAATAGAAGAAGGTTTATGACACAAAAACCACGCCTGTATCCAAGCACCAACAGGGGTGATGAGGATTGTTATCTCCTGAAATTGCACCCTATTGAACCTGATGTTCAACACCTCAGTGTAACATGGGAAGACCTCTAAAGATGTGGGTTTCTTATAGACAGAGGTCAACCTCCGGAGAAGGTCGGCTTCCTTTGGTATCACCTAACTACTAATCTTTATAAGGAAAAAGGAGAAAGAGTGCATGAAAATAAAACTAAACCCTATGGTGATACACAGGAATGACAAGAGAAATGAGACACTCAAGCTACACTTGAATACTGATGATGGATATGGGACTGCACAACAAGTTTCTATAGATTATGCATAAGTATTTCACAAACAGGTTTGACAGGCACACACTTTTAAGAAGGAAAAGAAATTTTCCACAAATTAAAAGCTCATGTGCAATTCAATAAACACAATTTGTAATCTGCATAATACTACTTTTGCAAAGAGAGGCATGCTAATATGAGACAAAGCTATAAGGAAATAAAAATACTTCACGAAGTAGCTTGATCAATCACCTGAAAATGCACAATATTTTTGAAAGAACCAGAAGGCAAATTGAAACATCAACAGTGACCAAGGTAAACTCTGTATATTATGCTCCAAAATGAGTTACAAAAGGTTGCTAATCTGAGAAAGGACTACAAAAGTCACAACTTTAGAAAAGCATAAGAAGAACTCCCTTACAAAGAGGAAAAAATGTCATATATACTAAAATTTCAGCCCTTGCCCTAGGGCTCACAAAAAAATCAACCTCTAGAAAGATCTGCCCCTAGATCTTTTTAATGAAGTTAATGTTGCATTAGATTGCATCCCTGTGTCCATGTTGGTGACAGATTTCCCTCAGGAGAAGCCTTCAGATCTTATGGAATACTTTCATTTACTTCTGGCCTTCGTGTCCACTCTCAAACTTCCATCAGAACCGCCTTGAATGCCCTGAAGCATTATCATTAATGTCGATCTCCCTTTTCCAGTAGTGATCCTAGCTGCCACTGTGACTCACAGTTTCTTCTTCCTTTATGCCTGATTCCCGCTCTAGATCTTTTTGCAATTTGACCCTCCTAAGAGACAGCATCCAACTTTCTGTCCAGCTTCGAACACCATCTTTCCTGAACCGATCCATCAACTCATTCACAGAGCAGATCCACACCGGTCGTATTCTGTTGATATTCTTCATAGAGGTAGTCAATCAATCAATGGTTCACCCTTAGTTCCCTCTGATTGGGTGAACACACTCCACATAAGATTCCCGGGTGGTCAAAGGTCCTTTAGACAAAATTGCATGTCGGTGAGACACTAATCGTGTCTCCACGATGCAATTATGCGTTTCAACAGTTATCGGCATAGCTCACAACCGTCGGCAAGATTTCATATCGAGCTACAAAAGTCATGCCGACGTCCACGTGGTCGAGACAATCACTATCGGTTAGAGGTCATAGCATGAGTTCCCATCAACCGCATATCCCTTTTCTATTGGCAAATCCGCCGCTATCGGCAAGACTCCCCATCGTCGGCAAGACCCTATGTCGAATGCAAGCTCTCGGCGATGAGTCCTACCGCAGCCACCTCACACTTCGGCGAGACACCATCGGGTCGGCCAGACATTATGCTGAAGGCAAGATCCTTCGGCGAGCTCATTTCATCTCGGCAAGACCCTATCGGGTCGGCCCGAGACATCTGGCGACTCTTCCATTCTCCCACTGGCTTCTAGATTACATTTTGGCGAGACCTTCCATCTCGGTGAGACCTCTTGTGTGGTGAGACCTCTCGTGTCGGCCGGACTACTCTCATCCCAGGCTCCTTTCTTTAAGCCAAGACTTCTTTGGTTGGCGGACCTTTTTACAGACTTAAATCTTTAATGAGACCTTGCTTGGTCACCAAGACATTCTGGCTGAACTCAAACCTTTAAGCAAAACCTCCCATGCAGGACCACCACTCCATCGAAAAAGACCTCCTGCTCGAGTCGGCAAGACCCTATCACAGGAGCACCAGAGCATTTCACCAGGACCTCCGGCATGTCGAGGGAGAACTTCAGATTTGTCGATTGAGACATTACTCATGAAGCCTGTGCCCTAAAGGACTTCCTCACATCGGCAAGACTTCTCCCCAGGTGGCCACCTTCTTTTGCAGGACTACGCCATCAATGAGACATCCCAAGCTAAAAACTTTCAGCAAGAGTTCCATTTATCGGCCAGACCTTATTCCGAAGGCAATCCCCTTCGGCAAGACTTCACGCAGCTGGAGAGACATCATCCCTAAGCAAATCATTCCCCCCAATGCTGACCTTGTGAACAACTTTTGGCGAGACATCCCAAGCAAAGAGAGATATAAAATTTCACAGCGACCGAGATGTCTTGGCGACTATGAGGATTTCAAATGGGTAGAACACACTTCCAGTCAACAAGACATACAGCTGGTCTCAGCGACTTTCTTCATTAGGAGTTTTATGCCAAATCTTATTGAGGCATGCTTTCTAACAGACTTCTTTGAGAAATATCATTGGGTGTATGATTTAATCCTACACACAATGTCCTCATCTGGCCTTCATGAACACCTAAAACATAGATTTCCCTGCCTGATTAAGGCCGCAGATAAAAATCAGGTAACAAGGATCATCCAGGAACAGATAGCACAAGTACAGGGGAACACATCACAAAACACACACACACACAAGATCAAGAAAAGGGGCCTCCTCCTAACATTGATCAGCTAAGAGGTCATCCACTTCCCAATCTAGATCCTCATAAGGGGAAGGAGGATGAGCCTGCAATGGTGGGATGTTGAGAGGAGGAGCATTCGGCCCTCTTGCAACAAGGGCTAAGGAAGAGGGCCCTTCAAGGTCCTCTCCACCGAGCTCCTGTGGAGTTAAAGTCAATGATTTCGCGAAGATTGTCAATAGGGCCGAGACTTCGTCCACAGAATTGAACATGCATCCCATGGGGGTACCATGCCTATTCTCAGTGGATGAGGCGGGTTGTGCCTGATATTCACCGCTAGGTTTTCCAAACGATTTGGGAGTGGTGACAAACTCAGGGGAAGTTGGGACTGGTTCTGTCACAAGAACATAACAAGTCATCACGGGACCACCTTGTGAGGAAGGTGGACTCCTCTTACATCCTTCATTGCTAGAAGGACCAACCTTCGCCTCTTTCTTTGTTGGAGGAGATGAACTCCCCACAGACGAAGCTAGGGGTGCAAAGGAAGAGGAGGATAGAACCATAGTGGACACGACCGAAGTATTAATCATGTCCATGGGCTTTAGGAAGGGTTGAACATCCAGGATGAACATCAGCAAAGGCGGCTCCGCTGAAGGAGCAATAAACACCTGTACCCATTTAGGGTTAGGCGCATTAGCGCTTGCAACAGAAGCCAGGAATGAACCAGACTGAAGAGGAACAAAGGGAAGGGAGGAAGGAGACACTACAGGAGGTCCTGAAATAGGAGCGTTCTGTTCTTCCTCCTTTTGTTGCAAGGCGGCCTGCTCGGCCAAGAGATCCTTTCGATAGTGCTTGCGTTCTCATGCAAGGCGGTTCCTACGGCTCTTGGAGTTAGAAGCTGAAGCTTGCGAAGCGACAGGAGGTTCCTGCTCAACCATAGGAACCTCCACTACGACCATTTCAAGCAGAGGAACGGGTTCCTGTATGGGAGCAAGGGGAGCAGGCTGAGGAGCGACAAGAGGAGTCAACTTGAGAGCCTCGACAGCGGGCCTCTTTCTGCTAACTTCCTTAGGAGTAGGAGTAGTAGGAGGTCGCGGAGGTCGAGACAAGGAGGACTCTCCTTGGGAGACCTTCTTCCTTTCATACTGAACGGGTCTAGGCTCCGTTGGCAAAACAAGAAGCTCGAATGCGAGACGCTTAGGCTTTCGCCAAGTAGGTACCAAGGGGTTCTCTTGCAAATGAGGAGTAGAACCTAATGGTATCATAGTTGAATGAGAAGAAGTATCAGACTGGGCAGCGGAAGAGGAAGAGGAAGAAGGAGGATCACAAGACCACTTCTCTTCTTTCCTCTTTCGAGTCTTAACGGCGTCACTGTCAGCCTTCAAGCAACCCCTATGTGAAATAGCATAAGGTGAGGGAGGATAATTTACCTTCGGCCTCATACGTCCTTTCTTATAGTTCTGATATGTTTTATGCAAAAGGTCCATCCTAGGTGGATGGGAATCCACGGGCGTAGGCCACGGGTGATCCAAGGAGTAGCTTCCACGTGCAACTGGTGGTCGATAATCAGTGTCGTGGATCATGTGCACGAAACTTCCGTGGATAAATTTTAGACATTTATGCACGACGGAGGGTACCGCGTTCATCGCCACTAGCCAAGGGATAACCAATTTTACTCTGAAGAGTTCAGATCCTGGATTGATATCAAACAGGAGATTCACGGACTTAGGCCCAACTAGGACCGATAGGACAATGCTACCCAAGGGGGCTACAGAAAGCCCATCATGTGTGCGAATGAAACTCACAGGAGCATCGTATCCATCCTTATGTAAAAATTTGATTTGCATAATCTCCTCTATTATTATATTCACTTGTGATGTCGGGTCAACGAGAACACCCGCTACGATGTTCCCATTGATCTGTGCAGGAATGTAAAGAGGAGATGGTTCCCTGTTGAAGCCCATCAGTAGGTCTTGTGAACTAAAGGTTATGCCAACATTACTATCTAGAGGTTGTGCAGAGGGGATGGGTTGATGCAAGAAGGAAGCCATTATGCACACTAGACAACGCTTTCATAGAATCCCCAAAGGTTATCGGATAAGACGATGACCCAATTAAGACTTTGTCGTGCAATACCTTTGGAACCTTCCAACTATGCCACCTAGGGGTCGCAGGTCAGGTTGCAAGGTGACAGTCTTACAACACTCACACCTACAACACTCCTAGAGTACGAGGAAAGGGACTGTCAGTATCTCAAGAATGAAACCAAAATGGTTCATGTCAGGTTCACCAAAAATGTAAGAGAGGGGGACCACTGTGTGTAAGACCTCGGGTCACAGAGGGTCAAGAAGCAAGAGGCTGCCCTAACTTACCTCAGCTAAGTGTATTGTTTAGGGTTATGAGGATGAGAATGATGAGGACTATGATGCCCTACAATCAATATGCAATCCTGAGTTTCAATGCGGGGCTAGGTGAGTCAATTTTTAGGTCCAAATTTGTGCCTCAGGGAGCTCTTTGCCTGAGGACATCAACGTGGACTCTAAACGACAGCACGACACGTTGATGTCTCTAAAGCGTGTTGTAGTTCGTACAATCAAACAACAACAGAGACAAGGTTGAACTCACCAAAATGACTAATGGCCTAGCTATTCAACTAAAAGGCTAGAATGACACTAGCAAGTAAACAAAATATTCTCTAATATTATAAAGTAAATAAGAGTGATGAAAATGAGGAGAATCTCACCAATGAAATCGTTTTCCAACTGATCCTTCGAGAGCTCGTACACCTACACACATCAAGAGGGAGAATGTTGAGTGGTTGTATAGGGGCCTGCCTCAGTTAGACCCTCGTTTAGGTGTTTCCACTACCACGAACAGCCAAAAGAACGAGATAAAGAAGTAATAACGTAAAGAAAGCACAAGCACTACAGAATAGTACTATGCTACTCAACCAAATGATAGAGGAGAGGAGAGGGAAGCTTATGGGTGTGTGCAAGAAGTTGAGTCCACTTTTTGGCCAAAAAGTGGAAGTGTTTTTCCTGATTTTCAGAATTCGACACATTTGACCTTAAAATTTGAAGCACTTAGAGATGAAATCTTTAAAAAAGTCACTAATCATAAAATGTAGTGCTCAGAATCTAGTTTCCAAGTATGTAATTTATTTCAATACCCAGATTGTAGAAATTGAGTTTCAATAGGCGTTTCTAAAAACCACTGTTTAAAAGTCACTTTTACCATACCATGCACGTGTACAACATCCATATTTTGAATTAAATTGTCGTATTTTTCTAAATCCTTTTGGGAAAAGATTTGTGACTCATTGAAGCTTGTTCTTGATATTTTTTTGTAACTTTTTATTGAATATTTTTTTTTGTTAAATTTTTATTAGGCAGATTTGTCATTTTGAAAAATCGTCGTGTACGACATGCATAAGATGACTTAAACTTATCATTTTGATTTTTTTTTTTTTTAAATTGAAAGCAATTTTCCGAATTTGTTCTCGGTAACCAGTTTGTCAAAATGTTATGTTGATCAAAAAGTTATTAAAAAATAGTAAAACCTCGATATTGAAGTTTTTCTTTATGGACCAATTTTATTAGAAACAATTGAAAAATAATAGAAAAAATAATCCAATTGAAAAACAGAAATTACATATTTAGAATCCAAGATTGTCTCCCATCTAAAATGGGTTTTAATTTTGCCGTACCGCAAAAAGTCGTCACCATATGTCTAAAGCTCCATATTTTTCTAACATTGTTAGACTCAACTTGCGTCAAACTGTTAGCGCCTCAGTTTGATTTCCAATTCTTTTCCTGAACCAAAATCCTAGGAAAAAACCCAACCACAAAGCTAATAGAAATTCAAATTTTAAAAAACGAGATCGCGTTTTATAAAACGGGATCCTGTTTATTTAAAACAGGATCATGTTTATTTAAAACGGGATCCCATTCCTTAGATTATAATATTCGAACAGTTGGGATGGAAACGAGATCCCGTTTCCCTTCCAACGGTCCCCACATTGAATATCAGAGAACGAGATCCCGATTATAGGATAGGATCCCGATTTTTATAAACAGGATCCCGTTTCTTTTATTTAAATTTACTGTGAAGTCTGCAACTTCACATGTACGGCCGAGAGTAGTAAAAGTAAACTATTTTTCATGAGCTATTGTATTTACAAGTGGTGAACTTGATTTTTAGTTGATTTTATCAAACGAGGCATCATCTACACCATTTTTGAAGTGGAATTGTGTTATTTTTGTGCTTGTTTGGAGGAACAAAAGGTCTTCAACTTGCAATATGGATTGAATTTTTCAAAGGAGGCATGAAGAAAACAATTTTTAAAGTGGAATTGTGCTAGTTTTCTACTTGTTTTGAGGAACACAAGAGGAATAATTTTGTCCTAATAGGAATTCAACTTCCAATGTAGATTAAATATTTTGAAGAATTTCACTATTAACATTCATTTGTGCTTGAGAATTTTATAATCATGGGAGATAAAGCTCGTAATAAGAGAAGGCATTGACTCCTCAAGAAGTTGAAGCAAATAGAGAGGAGAGACAAAGACAAAGAGAAAGAAGAATGAGAATGAAATCAATGAATGATGGTGGAGCAATGAATTCCACAACTATTGAAGATGAAAACATTGAGGATACCATGGTTGTAGATGAAGCTAATTTGCAAGGAGTCAATTTGGAGAAGAATATGATTATACAAACAAGTCCTACTATGTCTTCAAATCCCTCTTTGAATGCTATGGAGAATGTTCTAATATGCACAAATCCAGTAATGCCTTCAAATCCATATGTTAGTGAAATGGTAAATTTGTATATAATAGGTTTACAATATGTTAGACTTAATGATGTTGGCATTGATGATATTCGAAGAGATGAAAATTTTATAGAATTTGTTGAAAACGAAAAAGAAAAATCTTTTGTTGCAAATGAAAATCAGAATGATCATTTTCTTGAAAATGAAAACAAAACCTGTATTTTTGATGAAAATGAAAATGAAAACCATTTGGTTGATGAAAATGAAGATGAAAATGTAAATAAAAATGAAGATGAAAAATGAAAATCTAGAATGTGATGTTGAATTTAATGAAAATACTTTTTAAAATTGGAAGTGGTGTTTTCGGAGCAATCTTCTTGATCAAATTTCTTGGAGGCAAATAAGAACACATGCTAATAGAATATACACCGAATTCTTTTATCATAAAAATATTGCATTTCAATGTCAACTAATGATGCAATTGATGAGAATGCAAAAAATGAGGAAAGTAATGAAAAGGTTAGGCTTTTATGTTAAACTAAAAAGAAAAGATCAATCATTAAAACATGCTATGTCTACTGTTGCTAGTGCCATTCAATCTATTGGAAAAAATAGATGATCTAAAGATAAAAACGTAGCAAGAAGAGCTATAACTACTGCTATAGTCAATAAAGAAACTTTGAATAAAAGAATGGTAAGTAATATTAGTGAAGTTTTAAAAATACATCCTAAAAAATTACTCAGAGTGGAAAAAAGAAGAGAAAGTATAGAAAAATGATCCTATCAATCAATGTTGGAGTTTCAGTGGATGACTACCGAGGTTTGATATAAAATTGAATGTTGAAATTAAATCTTTGATCAAAAAAACTATTGGTATGATAATACTAGGCTCTTAATCTAATGCTAGAGATTTTTTTAAAATTAAGGGTGGGATCCAAAGTTCCTAATCCTCACCCAAAACACCTATTAGATATTGTAACACAAATTGAATTTTATAGAAAATTTTGTAGCGATTTAGTGTTACCTGGTAATATTAAAATAAGTGAAAGGTCTTTTGAAAATGTAAACCTTGGTATGTAAAAATTAATAAGCACCGAATATCTTATTGTTGTAAAATACATGTTCAATTTCTCATATTTTATGATTTTTTTATATATACATTAAAAATTCTGCATACTAATATGATTATACAGATTGTGGTATTGATATACACCAAGCAAAAATAAGAGAGTTTATTTCAAAGTTTGTTTTAAAAAATATAATGATAAATTTATTTCATTTAAGTTCAGATTGCAATGCATTAATCAGAAATCTTTCATTTTAAAGAATTTTGTTTGCATGAACGCAGTTGATCAAGTGATTTTGGACAACAATTAGTGATGTCAAAATATTTAGGAATGTCTACTATCCTTTAAAAGATGGAAAAATAGGAAAGCTGCCAGATTTCAGTTGGCTTAAAAGTTAGTGTGCATGCATGAGTGAATTTAAGAATAAAAATTGTACCAAAATATGTCATGCACTCAACATGCTTGATATTTCATGCCAATTTGGTACATGTAGAAACACATTTCCAATTGGTACTATAATTTCGCTGGTTGATTTTGCGGAGAATTATACTCTCGCTCCGCAAGAGGAAATTCAATCTCAATATTATAATTCAGTGCAAGTAGCTATGTTTGTCCATATTGTTTATAGACATGTAGATGATAGCACTAAGGATGATAGAAAATTTTTGAGGTAGTATCATTTTTATTTGAGTGACAATTGGTTACACTCGTCAAATTTTGTTCAATACTGTTTCAGTATATTTTATAGAAATTTAAGAGAAAGAGGAATCTAGATGAAAGAACACCTCATATGGTCAGATAATTGTACGGGGCAGTTCAAGAATGCTCGAATGTTCTATTCATTAAGTAGGGTTCACAAGGAACTTAATGCCCAACATCTATGGAGTTTTTTTGAAGCTAAGCATGGTAAAGGAGAACATGATGGAGCTGGTGCATGTGTCAAAAGAATTCTTTCTAGAGAACAATTAAAATTTGAGGATTCAGTAAAATTTAAAGATGCACATGAGATTGTGGATTGGTGTAATAGAATATTATTTGCACCTGGTTCGAGTGATTACTCTACAGTTCATCGATTCTTTTGGTTGGTGGAAGAAGAGAACATTGTACCTAGAGTTGATTGTGAGACAATCAATGGATCTACTAAATGGTATTCATTTAGGAGTGAGAAAATAAGCACATGGACAATTTGGACAAGGGAGCTTGCATGTTTTTTCCAGTTTTGTATCTCAGGAGATTGGGAAGCATGTGAAAATACAAAATGGGTTGAACAGTGGGTGCAAAGATCGTTGACACCTGCAGAAGCACATAATCAATATGAAAGAACTATTGAAGAAAATGATCAAGTGTTTGCATCTGAAGATTATGACCGTGTTTCAGACCTTGTACAAGAAGGTAGTTTTAATTCAATTTATTTCATTTTATTTCACATTAGTAAGTTATTTTGTAATACTAAATTATTTATATGGATATGCACAAGTTATTAAATCGAATTTTGTTGGCAGTACATGTGTATGTTGTTATTGCACCTGAGGGGAATGAAGAGCAAATAGAATATTGGTTGGCTCGTTGTGTGGAAACTAAACATAAGTTAATAACACCTCCAGAAGATGATGATGGCTTTCATTATCCAATAGGTATGGTGATCCCCTTAAGACACTCCCCTTAAGCAAATTTTGATAACAAGTTTTAGATCCCCTTTAAGTAATTTTTAGAACAAGTCTTTGATCCCTTTAAGAAAAATTTTGGAGAACTTATTCGATGATGGCTTTGAACATGTTTTCCAATAGGATCGGTGGTGGTTGTTGGCACTTGGCTACAAAAATTTGTGAAGAAAGATGGTCTACTCCAGATTCAAAGACTATGAAACACATAAAAAGTTATTATACTATTCACATTTGGTAGGAAACAAATATAAAACTAGAGCGGTATCGTGGAAGACCTTCAAAAAATGTGCTATGGTCAATTTCTATGGAAGAGCATGAGGCAATCATAGATGCATTGCAAAAAAGAGAGGATGCAGATGGTAAAATGGAATAAGTAAATACAGGTAAATATAGTTTTAGTTTTATTTTATCTTTTTAAATACATTAAATACATGTTTCGACATTGGTCAAGTGTGTTATTAGTTGAAATTGATTTAAATTGTCCTTTTATACATCCTTAAGACATAATCACAAAAAGGATCTAGTCCATGCAGATTCAACCTAGACAACATGGAATACTTGGTAAAAACAGGTAATTATTAGTTAAATTATATTTAAATACAAGTTTTGATTGCATATTTATATTGCTTGGACATTAATAGTTAAAATTTATTTATTGTCATTTTTTGTATCCTTAAGCCATCATTGCATTGATCTCATACTTTCAAACAAAAAGGAGAGGATGCCTGATTCAACCTACAAACATGTGTGTGGAATACTTTTAAAATGCAGTGCATTCTTGAGTTTTGTACATATAGATAGTTTTATATAAATTAAAATATGTATGTTTTGATTATTTCATTGATATTGCTTGTACCTTTTTGATATCAGGTGGTGTGAAGACCTACTACATTCTAGCCACGAGTTTGAGATGTTCTTGAGATGGCATATCCAAATTTTGTAAACATTGTTTTGAGATGACATATATGTACATACATACTTACAGAATTAAACATACTTTATGTACTTCTATGTATCAAATCAATATTCTATATATTTTGTTTGTTAAATGTGCATGTTTTCCTACTTTGAAACTTTATGTCTAATTGTATAATCACTAAATATCATGCATACATTATTGTTAAATCAGTTATATCCTTAAGATGTTGAATTATGACCCCTTAATATATCTCCTTAAGAAATTCTATTATGACCCCTTAAGACATCCCCTTAAGACCCCTTAAGAAATCCCCTTTAGACGTATTATGACCCCTTAAGACATCCCCTTAAGACGTTCTATTATGACCCCTTTAGACATCCCCTTAAGACCCCCCTTAAGACATCCCCTTAAGACATTCTATTATGACCCCTTTAGACATCCCCTTGAGACCCCTTAAAACATCCCCTTAAGACGTTCTACTATGACCCCTTTAGACATCCCCATAAGACCCCTTAAGATATCCCCTTAAGATGTATTATAACCCCTTAAGACATCCCTTTAAGATGTTCTATTATGACCCCTTTAGACATCCCCTTAAGACCCCTTAAGACATCCCCTTAAGACGCCATTATTCGTTTTGACAACTTATAAATTAGTGTTAGATGTTATTGTTTATAGAATTTATTAATGCTTTTATTCTCTAATCTTCTATGGTATTGTTTATTTCTTAAAATTTTATCCTTTCTGGTATATAAATAGATTGCTTTTGTTTGTAAATTATGATTTATTGACTAATTATTGATTGACGTGAATTGAATAAGTTCATTGAGTAATTATCGCTATTTATTGAATGTACATATTATGTATATCATGTATGAAATCGCTAAATTTGTAAAGTATAAATATTAAAATGTCCTCGTGATATCGTCTTAATGGTGAACATAAAATGCATAAAATGTACATGTAAATTAAAATTTCAAACAATAATAAAGTCCATAATTTATGTAACATATTAAATGCATGAAACCAATATATTAAGTGCATGAAATAAAGTCCAGAGTACAACCCGTGAACTAAAGTCCAACTAATTACTTGAGCCATGAAATATAAAGTCCAATAGAGTACATGAGAAAAAAGAAATGTAGTCCATGAAATAAACAAATATAACACATAAAATCACATGTTTCTAGGTCATGTACTGTCTCTATGATCAAGAGACCTCTTCACACCATGCAGACTATGTGGATGACCTGAAACACTCTGTACAAGAGAAAGATGAAATTAGATGTAAGACAATGAAAAATGATTTAATGACAATTTAATTTATAATCCATCATAAAATTAAATTACCATCATATCTGCGTCTGGATGCTCTAGTGCACCTGAAGCAACCTCTAAATTTTCTAAATCAATCTACATAAAGAAGACAAATAAATTTGAAATTAGATGTACAACTCTACAATTATTATTTTTTTAATTCAATTTAATTTATAATTTATCATATTTTAATTGTACTGTATTCTGAGGTTGTGCACCAGGCTCTTCTCCAGGACCTGTCTGTACATGCTCAACTACAAGATGTGTCTCATGCTATAAAAGAAAAAGAATATGTAACAAATCTCATATTATGTATATATTCAATTTAAAATTTATAATTGACCTTAAATATAATAAAAAATTTAAATTACCATTTGATCTGGAGCCTGCTCTACATGTCCTCCTGGTGGTGTAACTATGTCTGGGTCAGGGCTGAAAGTTGCACTAACAAAGTCCTACAAGATCAAAATTAAAGCATGTACAATTGAATTAGGTTAATATATATATATATATATATATATATATATTCAAGTTTGCACATTTTGTGTAGAAAGTTTTGTAAACAACCTGGAAATCGGTGGCCTCACGAGTAGCTGCAACATCAAATGTTTGCCCGATGCCCATTCTTATTGTGGTATCAACCTAGACATACATGTACATAGACATTTAACACAAGTATAATATTTACAAGTGTACATGCATGCGTTTCATATATCTAATGAATTCAAAACTCATAAAATTGTAACTATACTAATGTAAACTTTAAACAAATTTACAATATGAATGTACCTGCCCTTGATCTATGACGCTTGATAGTGGAGGAGTGCTTAACAATCCCTCAAGAGGAATCAACCTGGATGCCGATTGACTCGCCTAAACCAACATAAATATTTCAAACATATATGTGATTCAATTATAAATTTAAAACTCAAGTTAAATTTATGATTTCATATATAATTTTAAAAATTGAAATCAAAATACACCATAAGGGTTGCCGAGTACGACCGGTGTCAATGTATGTACTCGTGGAACAAATGATTGCCCCATCGTTAGTGTCATTTGTACACCAAACAATTTGATTGTTAAAATGTATTGCAAACTTTTCTTTGATATATACATCCATAAAAATTCTTATAAAATGAATGTACATCTAGATGCATATTTATACCTGTGTCACAGTGTCCTCAGGGTGATGGTTTGCTGTAAGAAACTCTACAAATGAATTGATGTGACTAGATGAACCACCAAAATCTCCCCATCCACCTGAACTAGGTGTGGCCTGATCAGGTCCATAGCATACTTTATGACAACTAGTGCATATATGGGGGACGAGCCTTGACACTCCTGGAGTGGTACTCGGACCAGCTCCATAAAAAACTCCTCCATCATCATAGTCTCTATGCTCCCCACCCGCTATCGCAGAAGCATGCTGATCAAGGTCTCCTACAAGTGTACTAAGGGAACCTAATGTTGAGACCATAGCTCGATGATGTACAGGTGCGGGAATGGGAGGACCAGGAGCAACAACAAGGGGTTGCGCATGCACGGGGCATTGGGGATCAACCCTTTCCCCTAAACTCTATTGTGGCATGCCGTCACCAACACCCTGAAATGATCTAAAATAAAAATAATTGGGATTTTGCCCCAAAACAAACTCTACATTGGTATTTTTCTCAAAAAATATGATGGGCACTCCCAATTAGCATGTGGGGGACTATCAAAAACCATATACCATCGATCCCAAAAATGTGCACTCATCTGCGGATGTATGCACCACCTCATGGATATTCTAGATTTGTTGGGTGGAATGGGTTGTCAAGTAACGAGATCAAGAAAGTAGGGGGCTAGATGGGCTTTTGTTATTTTAAGGTCTAATATTTGTTTGTAAGAGAGACCATCGAAATAAAATTGTCTCATTTGTTCTCTCTCTCGTTGATGCCTATCAAGATCATAATCGATCATCTTGATGGCATCAAAAAAGTTTTGCATCACAGATGCAAAACATCTCACATGTGGAGGAATCAATGCTTGACTCTACATAGCATTTATTTGATTTTGTAAGGATGCAACTTGATCATTTATAGGTGCTCTCAAGTGAGCCTCATCATATGCGATAGGTGTTGTATGTGGCATATTAGGTGGAGGTGGAGGTGGAGGTGGACGGGGAGGGGGAGGTGGATGTGGTTGTGGCTGAGGTGGTGGATTGATGATATCATCAATGTTAAAATCATCCATGATATGCTCGATATAAATGTGCACCTACATTAAATCATACAAAATAGGATGTGCATACATATATTAAGATCATATATTTAATTGAAATAGGATGAGAAACATATATATACATTGATTGCTCAACTTGAGCATGTCCATACAAAATTCAAAATTTAACATGTACATGTACATTTAAAATAAAAAATATGATGCATAATTTGCATGCGTATAGATCATTAAACTAAACTATGTACATACATACAAATTTCAAAATTTAAGAACTATATATGCAATTTTTTAATACATGCACATACATATAACTAAACAATAAACTTGAAACATTCACAAAAGCTCATTTTATGTCTAACACACACACACACACACACACACACACATATATATATATTACAATTTTTCAGCATGAAATCATGATCCTAGTAGATAGTCATAAAATATACTATTATATATTATTCATTATAAGTTCATAAATTCCACCAAATTCACATAAATCCATGTCACTAAAATATCCATCTAGGAGCCAAATCATAAATTCATGTCACTAAAAATATCCGTCCAACCAAATTTATAAATTCATCACACAAAATATCCATTGTTCACCAAATTCATAAATTCATAACTATTTAAGATTATTGTCTTAATTTAGAAACTATTATGGCTCTCTACTGCATCTCTTCATTTCTTTGTGTTTTCCTTTTGAATGGGAAGTTCTCCTCTCCTCTAGCCGGTATGCGATGCTCATCTAAAGATCCCATCCAATACGACAACATCAACAGGGTTTGCATCTAGATGCAAACATCCTCACAAGAGGTGTGACACATTCTTCATTTTGAATAATGTTGATTTGATCTTGGATGGTTCTAACACTGGCATTGATTTGTGCTTGCAAACAAGCATGTTCATTGATTTCAGGTGGTGGAGGTGGGGGTTGCAGTGGAGTGGTGGAGGTGGAGGTGGTGGGAGATGGATGTCATGGAGGTGGTGTGATATTATTGAATGGATCCATGTGATCTTTAAGATATGAGTGAACTGCATTAGATTTGTAATTTCAAGATGTAAAGATACATGTTTGGAGAAATACCTTTAAACCATTCAATATAAATGGCCTTAAATAATTGAATACAAATGATAAAAATATGGCCTCAATTATGTCTAAGGCACATGATACTTGAATGAAAATATAATTAACTATTAATATTATATAATCTTGCATGATTTTATTATTGTTAAATTTGGTTTCCTTGGGTAACTTTGATCACCAAATTTTAAGAACTTCTTTGATCCCCTTAAGAAATGTCATATTGAGACCCCTTAATAAATTGATTACGATTTAGGGTGAGAGAAAGACTTGAGATCTCGTCCTAATGAGGTCTAGGAGAAAATGACATATGTAGCTCAAGTGAATAAAATTTGGTGAAGTTTCCCAAAGGCAACCAAATTTCATTGAAGTCTTTTAAAAAGAAAAAACAGTGACTTTTAGGGTTTAGGGTTTAGACTTGCACTAGACTTTAGGAGTTTAGGAGTAATAGGATAAGCTTATTACGCATGGCATAAGGGGAATGGGGTTTGGTGTGGAGTTGCCTAAGAGCCAATTTCATTAAGAGCCTAAGAAAATGATAGCTTTAGGGTTTTAGGTTTGGGATTTTAGAGTTTAGGGTTTAGAATAGGATAACTTAAAGGGGATATATGTCAATACTTTAAACAAAATTACATGGCATAAAGGGAATGAAATTTGGTGTAGTTTTCCTAAGACAACCAAATTTTACTTTAAGGTCAAATGGGATGAATGGTTTAGTGTTTGGGGTTTAGATTTTTAGAGTTGAGGGTTTAGGGTTCACGAGAACTTAGAATTATTTTGGTGCTTGCTGGAATATGGCTGAGCTTGCAGTTAGTGAAGAACATTTCTTGTGGAATAGTTGATTGAGATCTACTTTCTTGTTTCAAATGACCAACCTAGATCATGAAATCTCATTCATATTATTATCTTGCATGATCTTATTATTGTTAAAATTTGGTTGCCTTGGGCAACTTCACCAAGTACACGAACTCCTTTGAATCCCTTAAGAAATGTCATATTGGGACCCCTTAAATCGATTTATGATTTAGAGATTGATAGAGGATGGCAAGGGGATCTGGAATCTAGTGAGTCCCAAATTTAGGCATACTATGGCCTCATTGAGTTCCATCTAGCTCTAAGTCAAAAGTGTTTACCCCTCTAATAAAAAAAAGTATCATGTTAAAAATGAATCAATCTATACATATCACAAAAATAACATACATATATCAAAACAAGTAAAAATTTCCTCCTACATTAGAGGATATCAAAATAAATATGAAATATTTTAATAATTATACTTGTAATCACTTATTAATAAGTTATATCATACATAATTTTAATCACATAATAAAGGAATAAATATACATATGTAGAAGATATAAAAATAAAAAGAGGCTACTCACATGGATCTTGATCCTTCTAGGAAGTGCCTAGATTGGTGTATTTCGTGTAGGACTCTATGTAGGTGTTGGGACCTTCACCTCTCTCCTTGTATATTTCCAACAATCCCACTCACTCCCTCTATAGAATTCTTTCCTTTGTTATTATCTAGTTCTTTTAATCTTCTAAATTAACCTCTTATTTATAGGAGCATAATATGAATCCTCCTCCTATCTCTATTGTAATAATATCATAGTTCCTCCAACCTATCATCATGTACCTCCTCTATTTCCCATGTAATAGGTGTACCTTAGGTGTTAAATTGTTCCATCTTGGTCTCCTTATTGATGCATTTCTATCATTCCACATAAATCTATATAGTATCAAAATATAGGTAATTTTATGGTTATTGAATCTCTCTTAATTGCTAAAGAATCCATTATGATTGAGGATGGGTGGATTATTATATAGGATCACATCTTAAAAATCCTATAGAGGTCATGGTATGTGTTTCTTAATACATATATTCCCATACAAACCTCTTTCCATGTATTATCAACTCTCCTATATAATAGACACCTTACTAGATTTAAATTTCATATGATATATACCCAAGTGTTTCCAATTGGAATTGTTATAATTATAATTTTATGGTATTCTAGATATTCATAATAGTTTTCATAAATCTACCAAATAGACCCATTCTTTACATTGAACCTACATAATTTTAGGTATGTCCAATGAAAGAAACTTTACCCATAGCACTCTCACTCGTGCTCTCCTATCTTGTGGATATAATAGAATAAAGTTTTCTTCCAATGATTTAGATCCCTAATGATCATGTCTAAGTGTCATAGAGAGTGATCATCCACTCTTCATAAACTTGTAGAAACCAAAAGGTTTTATATTATGTGTTCAAATAAGTGAAAACATTACAAAAAGCTCTATTAAATGGTGACAACAGAGGGTTTTTTAAGGCAACCAAATTTCATTTTAAGGTCCTAAGACAAAATTCAAATGCTTTAGTGTTGAGGGTTTAGATTTTACAGTTCAAGGTCTAGGGTTTAGCAAACTTAGGGTGAAGTTTGGGTGGCCCTTGGAATAATTTAGACTTGCAAATTAGTGCCTGTAGATAGGCTAAAAATCAATTAGGTTTAATGTTGAAACAATAAATTAACTAATTCCTATCAAGCACAATAGAGTATGAAACAACACGAAAATCACAATAGGAAGCACAAATGCAAACCGATCTCCGCACTAACTCGATTTATCTCCATTGCTCTTCTCCACCTGCATGAGAATGCAAGATTTTGAAGGGTTGACAATAGAGGAGTGTTGAGTGCTCATTCTTGCAGCATAACGACTTGATGACGAAAATGACCAATGAAGAGAATGATGGATAGAGATGGAAGATTGATTTTGACAGAGTCTGGTTGCAAGATGAATCTCCCCCCCTAACTGTATTGTGAGAGGCCATATTTATAGAGCTGTGATGTTGACGAAGATAAAATTTGACAAGATTCAATAAGGATTTGATTTTTGACAAAAGAGGAAATACAACGAGATGAGATAAGATGTCAAAAAAGATAGAAAGATTTCATTTCTTGTTTTAAAGGAAATAAATCTTGAAAAAGACAAGAAGGATAATTGATGAATTATCTAATTAAATAAATTAATTAGATACACATAAGTTTAGTTTTAGAAAGAAAGCGAGATCTTTTTAGGATTTTATTAATTAAATAAATATTTGGATTTATTTAATTAACGTTGAATTTATGATCTCATTAATTAAATAATATAAATTATTTAATTAACATTAGAGGAATGGATAGATTATGAATTAATTAATTAAATAATATAAATTATTTAATTAACATTAGAGGAATGGATGGAAATGATTTAATTAATTAAATAATATAAATTATTTAATTAACATTAGAGGAATTGATGAATTATACATAGGAAGGGAATAAATGAAATTAGTCAAATAAATAAGATTTATTTAACTAATTAGATGATGACATGGGTACCTAGGGCAAAACATGATACAAGGTGTCTAAATGATGCGATGTTGTGACAAGGTATCGTAAGAGGACAATTTTTTTATGTCTACATTTTGCCCCTCTTTGAGATGATGTTCAAGATGATGATATTTGTGTCGAGTAACATTATTTCAAAGAAGTTAAGGTATGGATAGAGGAAAATGGATAATGATAGAAAGATAGGATGATGATGGAATGATGATGCCCCCTCGAGAGGATAGGTGGGTTGAACAAACACGGGTAGGCTCTCGAAATGAAATGATAAAGGGAGGGATAAGATGAATGATGCAAGATAGAAAGTGGATGAAGGAGATGAATGATACGTTATGTTGCAATGAAGGTGAGCAACCATGATGTTTGATATAGCACTAGACGTTATGCACCAAGATATAAGGACCAAGGTGATGATGTGTCTCGTGCCCTAACATAATACAACCTTGTCTAGACGTATGAGGAAGTAGACTTAGAGCATTAAAGTCTTAATGCACAAAAGGTATGATGTGACCTTAGATCCAAAGGATAGTGCAAAAAGCTACTCCAACATACACAAGATATGAATATTAGCTAGAATGATACAAATTTGATACAAATGTAAGATAAAATGATAACACACACAAGCAAGCAAGCAAGCATGCACAAATGATACAAAAACAAACAAGGTATTTCCCCTATCAAGTTGTAAACCATTGATTGATTGATTGATGATGATGATAGTGTTGTCATTGTTGGGAGCGACATATCCCTAGATCAACACAAAGATGATGATAATTGATTGATTGGTTGGTTGATTTGGTTTACAACAAGATTAGGATCAAGACCAAAGGATGTGATTGGATGATTTGACAAGATTGATCGACTTGATTGGTATGGATTAAGAATTGACTTGCATTTGGATTATTGCTTGAATTGATTTGATTGATTTGATTGGATGAAATGGTTTTGATGAAGATGATTGATTTGGTTAAATGGTGAATGATTGGATTGATTTGAATTGAGATGATGGATTGATTAGATGACATTGGAAGAATTAATTGGATGGATTGATTTTATTGCTTGGATTTTTGTCAGATTGACTTTGATTTTTTTTTTTTTTGGACTTTTGAAATGTTTAGAATTTTTTTGGATTTTTGAAATGTTTAGAATTTTTTTGGATTTTTTAAATGTTTTGAATTTTTTTGGATTTTTGAAATGTTTGGAGGTGTCAAAGGATGAAAATTTGAGTAGCCTTTGTGGTAGATACCAATGACAAGGGGAAAACCAAGTCTAGGTGCAAGGAGATAGATGGGATTGATGGATGAAAGGGTGGGTGATGGGAAAAAGGCTCATGATATATGGATGGATGGTATGGATGTATGCATCATAGGAGAGCAAGGATGTGATCTCCAAAGACTATGTCGCATAGGAATAACATGCCCCATTCTAGGTACAATACTTAGGATTTTTCATGACAAAACTTATGACAATGGGATAATGATAGGCTTGTTTGGAAGGATGAGGTATGTCAAGAGATACCCAAAAAACATGTTTCAACATTTTGCCCCTATATCTTCATCAAGATCAAAAGAAGAAGGGTGGATGAATGGACTCGATATAATAGGTATGTATGAATAGACTCAATATGATGGCTAAAGATGGCGGATAAGATGGAAATGATATGACATGAAAATGATAGGTTGGATAGATAAGACATTGTGCCCCCAAGTGTAAGTGGCATAGAAGATCAACCTACACATGACGCATATTTGCTAGGTTTTCATCATGGTACTTATCCAAGGCGCCTGTTTACCAGATTTTCACTATTGGACAAAGGGATTTCTCTTTACTTTTTTTCTTTTTTTTTTTGTCTTTTTGGATAGAAGGGGAATATGGATAGGAGGGACTCAAGTTTCTAGTCCCATGAAAGATGGTAGTCCCACTAGATATGGATGTCCTTGCATGGACCATGTCAAGTGCTCATAGATTTTGGTAAGGAATGACATGAAAGGGATGGATTAGGTAGATGGCGGATTATGAAAGTCTTATGTAAGAATGGATGGGGAATAGTGGATGATGATGTGGATTGAATAGGACTTGTGCAAAAGGATGGATGAAAGGTTTATGCAAAAGCATGGACCATAGGAAGATGGTGGGGGAGATATGTAGGATAATGCATGAAGGATGGGGAGATGGAGGTATGTGGAATTGTTGTGAAATGGAAGGGAACCATGACCAATGGTTGCACATGCTTGTGATAAACGTTGAAGCTTTTGATGTGGATAGGGTGTGTAGGAAGCAATGGAGATGTTTGCTTAGGAGGTGGAGGGTGTAGTGCTTTTGCCACATAGACTTAGTATTTTTATGATTTTTATTTTTTTTGTGGGTTTTAGGAATTTGAGACTTTTGAATGGAATGAGAATGTGGGATGGAAGTGGATGGTTGGGATTTTGTGATGTGAATGCCTCATTTGACTTGATTTCTTTTTTCTTAGGTACCCAAACCATTTTAGTTTTGGCCTTTACTTTTGGAGGTATGGGCTTATATAACTTTTAGATGTACTTGGCTTTGATATTTTGCATTGATGTCCTAAGGCATGAGAACCCTTAGGATTTTTTACTTTATAGGTAGAGGCATTGAAATTATTGCTTTTGAATCCCATGGGTATGGTGGAATGGGTGGAAGCTTCATGTTTATACAATGTGTGCATTTGTTGGTCATGATTAGGAATGTTAGGGTATTTATGGATGGAGGGATAAGGGATTGGATAATGGGGATATTAGGTGTTGGGAGAAGTGGAGGTAGATTAGATGGAGGGATATTAGGAGTTGGAAGCAATGGTGGAAGATTTGATGATGGAAGGTGTATGGTCACATGCTTTTGACATTTGTAGGATGATGGAGGGGGGGTGGCGACATATGTTTTAGGGATATGATAGGCTTTATGATGAAAGGAGGTAGACTTGGGATGCATGGAGGAAGTACCAACATCTTTAGGTTGTTGTCCTTGGGGTGTATGTCCAAGGCCATAAGCGTGGAGGGACTTTGACATGGATGGGATCCAAAATACCTTGTTCATGAAGGTCTAAACCTTTACCTTTGTGGTTCATGTTTTGGAGTATGCAATGGACAAGGGGACTAGGTGTAGGTGAAACCCTAGACATGAGTTCCTTATTGGATGGAGAAAATGAAGCAAGGGAAGATAATGGTTTTTGTTGTTCTAAGGATGAACATTCATGAATGAGGGTAGAAAGACCAATAGGATATGATGGAGGACTTGCAATGGGGTTGATAGTGGGTGATGGGGGATCATTAGGATCTTGATTAGCATTGTGTTCACTTAGATCCAAGGTATTTTTTTGATCTTCTATGTGTGTGTGGGGAGGCATATGTCTCATCATGGGGAGTGGATGTTTGTGTATCATGGATGGGTGAGGTGGAAAGCTCTTGACCATGGAATGCATAAAGTTGGCTAAGAGGATCATCATGGTCTTCTTGATCATAAAAGGGGTCTTGATCAACGATGGAAGATTGATCATGAATAGTATTAGGTAGGTTATGAATGGAATCATTGGGAGGGTGTTGATCTTTATGTGGATGAGGGGGTAATGTTTTCTCATGTTTAGGATTGTGCTCTTGACATACCTCATGACTTATTGGAATGGAGGTGGAAGGGGATTTCTCCTGGAGAGACTTGTCATGTTCTTGATGGTCAACAACATAGGAGCATGATAGAGGGTGACTTGGACTTATGAGGGGAGACTCTGGAATTGGCTCAAGGGGTTGTGGATGACATGGTTGGCTTGAAGGACTTGGCATGATGTTTGAGGATTCTTTTGTATGTTCAGGTATATGTGTTGAATGACATGGTGACAATTGATTCCTTGCTCGTAGCCCTTGGGTCACATCGTTTGGAGGTTTAGGGGTGGAAGGTGTTGGCTTAGGATTTTGATTTTGATTGGATGATGGTATGATAAAGTTATAGGGTGCATGTGCTAGATTGGTATTCCCCTTGTCAATGGTTGCATTAGAACATGAGGAAGTTTGGCCTTGTTGCAAGGTAGAGCTTAAAGTCACATGTGTTTGTTGTGATGTGGCTTGATAGGTTGATGTGGCATTGACATGCGAAGAAGTGGATGGATTAGATTGGTATGAGGTGGAAGGGTGATAAAGAATGGATAGGGGATGACGTTGTGGTTGCTGGGTTTGACAAGTGGCAATGAATTGATTGGCTTGAGCTAGGAGGTGTTGGATTTTAGGTGATTTAATTTGTTGAAAATTTTGGAAGAGGGTTTGAAAGCTTTGTATGATTTGGTGGTCTAGGTGTTGGGGTATTTGGTGAAGTGTCTGAAGGAGGTTTTGAAGTTGGGATGCTAGGGATTTGTGTTTGAAGGTGGGCATGGTGTCACACATGTGTGTAAGCTCTTGCACATCGATTTGTTCCTCAAAGTATGTAACATCGTTCATATAATTATTAGTGGTGGTAGGAGAAGCCCCTCAAAGTCTAATTTTATGTTTTGGTTTTGTTTCATGATTTGAACTAGAGAAAGAGACTCCTTGAATTATGACTTCAGGCTTATGATTAGGATTGGGCTTGTTTATGATTATGACCATTTTGACAAGTGGTGACTAGGACTTTGTTGGTGATGGTGATGATGTGGAATGATTAGATTGGATGACTTGATTGATTATGATGAAATGGATTTGGTGTTTAGCCTGATTTGGAAATATTTAAATGAATGATCACACATGTACACACATATATCACTCACGCAAGACACATAAGCAAGTTTGAATTTTGAAATTTGAAGAATGTAATGATGATTATGAAACAAGCACACTTGGAAGACACATCAACACACCCTATGACTAGTCAAGTGGGGTATGGCCAATTAGGTCTCAAGCTAGTCTACACAAGGTTGACTAAGGAATTATTTGAAAGCAAAATCCTACCACACAGCCGAGAGAAAGGGGTAACCCACCCTTCACCTTCACTTCCCAAAGGTATAAAGTTCTTTGGGGCTTAGCCAAGAGTAACAAGATTTTAACTTCCAAACAAGCGTGTCTTTCGATTCACACTTCGATTGAGGTCATCCCCAGGGGTGATGAAATCCCCTAGCAGGCCTCCTATGAAGGGTTTGACAAAAGCAAACCAAGTGAGGTGTTTGTGATCACACACACACTTGATTCACACTGACAATTATTAATTGACCCTTAGAAAATTGAAATGTGTGTAAAACAGTTCAAACACTTGTTCTTTTTAACCCCAAATCAAGATGTGTGATTGAAGACAAAATTCGTTTTAAGCCCAATTTCAAATATGTGATCAAACAAGATTTGATTTTATGCCCCAAATTGAAATGTGTTGACAAGCAATGATTAATGAGAAACGAAAGATTAGAATGTATGCACCTGATTATTCGCTTTCCAATTTGATGTGTGTGACTAATGCCAATATTTTTCCAGCTTTGTATGATTCACTGACAAGTCACCAAGACAACAAAAAAAAACACAAACATGCAAACAAAAGTGATATTAGATCCCAAAACATGCAATCTATTAAAAATCTAACTATATTAGAATTAAAATAAAACTCCACTGCTATATTAATTAAAACTAAAGTAATTGATCTATATTAGAAAAAAAAATTAAATGAATATTAAAAACTAAATTAAAATTTCAAATCTAATAATGTTAAAGGAAAATCTAATTCTAAATGAAAATGAAAATTAAAATCTAATTAAGATCTAAATTATAGGCTAACTCTACATTAATATCTAATGTTAATATTAAAATGGAAATCTAAAATGATTAGTAAATTAAAGTCTAAAAATCTTAAAATCTAAATGAAAATTTAAATTTAAATTAAAATCTCCAATTCTAAATTAAAATTTAAGTTAGAATCTAATACTAAATTTAAAAAAACTAAATTATGTGCCGAAATTTTTAATAAACTACTCGCAGATGAAGGTACCAATGATCTTGCATTCAATGAATCATAAAAGACCCACCCATGGAGCCTGGACCATGCAGACCACCGATGGAGAGAGTAGAGATGGTCGATGCAATGAAGAAACCCCGACCAACAACTTTGATGACGCTGATGTGAGTACCTAGATGGGACGCTAATGCAGGGATTGAATGTTAGTAACTGAGGAATATGTACCGTTGATGTGACCGCCGGGCAATGCAATCATTGGACTGGATTGCATTGACGCCGATGACCGATGGAGCGACTTTGATAGGCCGAAGGATGTCACCAAGTACCAGTCCGTAGAATAAGTCAAAAATATTCAATTCAAATGTTGCGTATGCCAAACACCCAATCACTCGTCGATGGAATAAGGTGCTCGAAATGGATATGTGAGTACGAGATCCGAGAGGAGTTGAATGTGCAGATCTTAGCATATGAATAATCTAATCTACCAGATAAAATGACTTAATCTTCAAAGTAATCTAGTTTATATCCTCTGCATTCAATGGTACATTTGTAGATATTGATCATTCGCAAAATCCAAGCACAAAAGCCGTCTAGACCAAGCTTAGAAGTCGGTGTATGCTAAAAAAATATGACATAAAAATATGAGAGTTCTCTTTATTTAGTCGATGCTTCCCTCAAAAGAAGGCATGTGCATGGAAAACAAGGAGAAGTTAGAGAAGAGATATAATACCATCAGTGTAGATCAACATGCAACAGGTAGAGGCAATGAATTGCGTGCATGAATTTTTATGCATGAGACAAGGCACCGTATCCTACCTGCCTATGCTGAAATGAGAGATTTTGAACAAGTTAAAGGCATCAAGGTTAAAGCAATTTAAAATCCATTTTCAAAACCAAAAGGTGCCTGCGGTGCCATCCGCCAAAATCACTTCAAATCTTGCAACAATGCACTCCCAAAACTTGACAAACGAGGGTTAAAACATGCAAATTTTGTAACAATAACAAAGCATGCATTAACTAATGATTAGATCTCTGAACCATGTTCACGTCAGGTTCACCAAATGTAGATAGGCTAAAAATCAATTAGGTTTAATGTTGAAACAATAAATTAATTAATTCCTATCAAGCACAATAGAGTACGAAACAACACAAAAATCATAATAGGAAGCACAAATGCAAACCGATCTACACACTAACTCGATTTATCTCCATTGCTCTTCTCCACCTGCATGAGAATGCAAGATTTTGAAGGGTTGACAATAGAGGAGTGTTGAGTGCTCATTCTTGCAACATAACGACTTGATGACGAAAATGACCAATGAAGAGAATGATGGATAGAGATGGAAGACTGGTTTTGACAGAGTCTGGTTGCTAGATGAATCTCCCCCCCTAACTATATTGTGAGAGGTCATATTTATAGAGCTGTGATGTTGATGAAGATAAAATTTGACAAGATTCAATAAGGATTTGATTTTTGACAAAAGAGGAAATACAACGAGATGAGATAAGATGTCAAAAAAGATAGAAAGATTTCATTTCTTGTTTTAAAGGAAATAAATCTTGAAAAAGATGAGAAGGATAATTGATGAATTATCTAATTAAATAAATTAATTAGATACACATGAGTTCAGTTTTGGAAAGAAAGCGAGAAGATCTTTTTAGGATTTTATTAATTAAATAAATATTTGGATTTATTTAATTAACGTTGAATTTATGATTTCATTAATTAAATAATATAAATTATTTAATTAACATTAAGAGGGATGGATAGATTATGAATTAATTAATTAAATAATATAAATTATTTAATTAACATTAGAATGGATGGAAATGATTTAATTAATTAAATAATATAAATTATTTAATTAACATTAGAGGAATTGATGAATTATACATAGGAAGGGAATAAATGAAATTAGTCAAATAAATAAGATTTATTTAACTAATTAGATGATGACATGGGTACCTAGGGCAAAACATGATACAAGGTGTCTAAATGATGCGATGTTGTGACAAGGTATCGTAAGAGGACAATTTTTTGATGTCTGATGCCAATTGGAATTGATTATGCGTGCTTAGATTTCTGAATTTGCTAACTAAATTTGCAAACAAACATTGATAAACTTTATGAATTTTAACTATTCTTTAACATATTGTTTCTAATCTAATTATAATTTAACATTGAAACTAAAGTTTAGTATTGTTTTTTCCATACAATGCAAATAAAATTTAAAACATTTAAGCAATGCAAATGATTTTTTTGAGCTCGAAATTACCTAGTTTTCAAAATCAAAATGATTTGTTTGATTTCAATTTAGGGTTTAACAAAAAAATTGTTCCAATTCAATTTAGGGTTTCAATTTCTAAGCAATTAGGGTTTTTAATGCAATTTTTTCATTTAAGTTCAAACTAGGGTTTTCAAATTCAATTTTTTTCGTTTGATTTGAATTCAGGGTTTCAAAAAGCTTGATTAGGTTTCTAAATGCAATTTTTTTTTATTTCATTTCAATTTCTAGGGTTTTGAAATGCAATTTTTTGTTTTGTTTAATTAGGGTTTTTAAATTCAATTTTTTTTTGTTTAATCAAACAATTTAGGTTTCAAAAGTTAAATTTTGTTTGTAAAACACAACTCAAGGTTCATTTTTTCATTTCTATTAAAAAATCTTTAGGTTTCATTGCATTTTTTTTTGTCTATTTTTACAATTACTCATTTCTACTATAACAGGAAAAAAAATGCTCAAAACGTGAAATAAATTAAAAAAGAAGAAGCTAAATCCACTTATTTTCTTCACAATTTCAATAAAAAATGGAAAAATGCAAAAAAATGGGGCATGGGCGGGTACTTGGAGCTATTTGTGGGGGTCGTTGTCGCTTGTACTCGGGATCCTGTGCGCTGTAAAATGAACTCTGTTTGTTTTTTAAAAAATAAATAGCATTATAAAACGGGATCCCGTTCCTTCTCCATTGGTTCGGGATCCTATAGGAAACGAGATCCCGATTTTTAAAAAGCGGGATCCAGTTTCGTATTTAGGCTCAAGATCCCGAAGCTAAACGAGATCCCGATTTTTAAAAATTGGGATCTCGTTTATTAAAATCGGGATCCCGGTTTTGCAAAGCCGATTTCAATTTTTTGGCTAAGGAAAAAACTTCCACGTTTCGTGGACTCAACTTTGTGCACTTACCCTTACCACCTCCACCAAGAGAACTCAAGGCTGCTTGGGGGAGAAATGAGAGGAACTCAAGCCTCTACTGCGAATGGCGTGGTCCCAAACGTGCTCTACCAAGTTGATGGAGTATGGTTATGGCTGCAATGGAATGCTTGAATGCTTGGAGTGAGTGAAATGAGCTTGTGAGAGTGAGAGTATGGAAGCTTGAAGTGTGCAAGAATGATCAAGAAGCTGAAGTGAAGTTGTGAAGAATTCTCAAGAAGTTGGAATGCAAGTTGAAAGAGTGAATATGAAGGAATGAGGAAGAAAACGACCATATTCAGGTCGGTCGACCGAAGGAGGCATTACAACTTCATTGCCAATGAGAAGAGTAACACCTCTACTAGCTTAGCCACAAGAATCTTCTAGGGACATAAGCGTGCCGCACGGGTGTCCCCGACAGAAACGCCTCCACCGACACACAAAATAGGTACCACGTGGACTGCCAACAATGGGCTTAAGTAAAATTAAGCCTCCGACTTTGGTTTTCTAAGGTGGATAAAGGAAAAAAGGGGAATTGCACCTAGGGTGCAAATTCGCTCTTATACAGGTCCCATCTAGATGGGACTCATATTCCCAAGGTGGTGTATGGGTCCCACCAGGCCTTTTCAAGTGGAGGAAATGTCCGTGAGTTAAGAAATTAAGTGTATTTGATGTCTATGTAAGGATTTTGGTTGAAATAAGCCTCAAGATGCATAATATAGGGTCTTAGGGGCCTATTAATGATGATATGAAGGTCATAAATGTAAGAGGGCTCAAAACTCAATGTGAAGGTGTAAATAAATACACTTTACAACATTAAATTAAGGAAAAATTAGGTTTATTTAGCTTAAAAAGACCCTAAATCCAATGTGAATGTGGAAAACACATTACGACACTAGATCAAGGTTACATTAGGTCCATTTTAATGTTAATCATTTCCAAATTAAGTACGAAAATGTAAAGGGATACATTTTTCTACACTACAAAATATACAAACAAAATGTCACAAATCACTAGTTTGCATCATCTTCAAATTCCTCATGGTTTAGCAACTATAGGGGCCCAAAAATGAAGATTTAGTTAAAAAAATTCAGTTCAATGTCAAGTTTGGCCAAAAAGTGTAAATCACTATTGTGGGATCACATAACATATCTTACTTTTGACGTTGAATCCCTAACAATGGTATGGGTCATGAGGTATCCTCTACCCTTGATTCCCAAAACTTTGGAACTCTCACATTTTGTATTGTTCACTCCCACCTACCTCCCTACATGACCTAGAACACTATTATATGCCATATTTGATGTTGCAACTCCCCCACTTAGATTTTTTCTACCCAAAAAAAACTATTCATCTTAAAGACATGGATTCATAGGTATTTCTAATGATAGAAACTAAAAATTCCCATTTAATTAATGTCATGGTTAGGTTTTAAACCTTGAGGATTCTCATGCCATCTCTTGGCCACCTTTTCAATATATTTTTTGGGCTCCTCTCTACCCTACATGCTCAAACCAAACCAAAAGATACCATTAATGCTTAAAACAATAATGATCATGAAGATAAGTATTTCTTCATAGCTCCAAGTACTTCTGCATAGCTTGAAGGGGTGACTTCGATATGAGGGCATTTATGTTGATGTTGTCAAAGGTATGGGTGACCTATGTGACAACAAATGAGTGTGGATCTTTTACCTAAATCACTCAAATACACTAAATGATATATATTACCAAATTCTCATTTTGCAAGTGATGGAAAAGGTTACAAATCTAGTACAAAGAGAAGAAAATTTCTAGGCTATTAGGGTTTGTCTCGAGTATAGGGTTTACGGATTTTGCATTGTAAAAGTCTAGGTTTAATGCCAAGTTTGCAATGAAACATTATAATCACTAGAGAATGAACCTAATGTGTAGATTCAACATTATTTATGTCACCACGTGTATTGTGTACATTTATGGATGTATTACTATTTTGTTGGCTAACTAAAGAATATAAAATCCTTATAAATATTTTGCAAGGTCTCATTCAGGGTAATAAAATAAATGTGTAGGATTATTCATGGATTACTAAGTTAAACTCTTTTAATATTATGTGAGTTCATTCATCTTCTCATTTGTATGCATGTAGCCTAGCTTGTGTGTAGAGTTTGAAGGTGTAGTCTTTAACAATATATTAGTTAGGGTATTACAAGTGGATTCCAATCATTACATCCTTTGCATTTGAAACTTCTAGATTTTGTTTTCCCAACCAAATAAAGGCACTTATTTTCCTTTGCTCAACCTCCCATCACCAACCCATCCAAAACAAAAAAAATTACATATCACTCTACATTATGTCACAATTAGTTCCATTCATTTCCATGTTTAGATGTGCATTACAATATTCTAGGGGATTTTAAGAACACATATTTAGACACATTGCATGGTAGTTCATTTTCTTAAATAAGATACATGAACTTGTAATATCAAACCAACTTATAGATATAAAGTGATAACTTGGATAGTCTACTATGTGTTTGATATGGTTTGGCATAAGGTACATGTCCATTACATACAATTGTATGTAAATGGAACCTTAGATAAGCCCCCTAGGTTTAGCAGAGACAAAAGTGGAGGTCCTACCCACCTCAATAATTGGTCCAAAGTTGTCCTGCTTGAACATAAGTGTGAAGTCTTTCTCTCTAAGTTTGACACGTGGAGCTTAGAAGAAGCTTACCTTTAGGGACTTGGGGACTTACAACTTTGAGCACCAACAAGCCCTCCAAGTTAAATACAATATGAAAATTATGGGAAACATAATAACCCTACACAAAATTAAAAGGAATGTACATGCGATGATAATATGAAAATAAATCCTTGTTGTGATCAAATGATTTGATGTTTCTCCTTTTAATCAAGGAAATAATACTTTTAGAAGTTTCTTCATAAGGGAGATTGATTTTCATTCATTTTGGAGTGCCACGAACTTGTATGCAATGTTGTTGAAGACTCAAGATGATCAATAGTATCTTAGGAAGAAGATAGACTTTCATGCTGACATTCAAAGACATTGGTTTTTAATTTTTGGCCAAATCCTTACTTGTCACAAGTGGTGAATTCAAATGATAAGAGGAAATAACATGACAAGCATCATGATTGCCTCGATAATTTTTTCTAGAGCATAACAAATGCTTGTTTGCCCCTAGCAAAATTGGTGAATTCACTATATGGGCAAGAGTAAAGAGTTGGAATGTGAAGGGTTTTAATTGTTTGATTTAACTTCTAGACATTCATTTTCATGTTGAAACCTTAGAGGGATGTCAAAGAGTTTATATCAACAAGATTTAAACATGGAATATGGGTTGAAACTCATGTTTTCATCTTGGAGAAAGGGTTTTGCAAGTCATTGTCATCATTGGGAAGGGTTTTTAGAACTGCACAATGCTTTATAGGTGCTACAATACAAGCTTGTGTACATGGATGTGGAGCTTCGTTGGTTGACATATGACCTTACTATATTATAACTTAACTGAAATGACAATGGAAATAAGTTCTTGCCGCTCAAGTTGGATTTTCCCATTATTTCAGGCTTCTTTAGGTTAAACTTGTTGTCTTAGTCATTGCCTAGTAATTTTTTTGGTATGCTTAAGTTTTCCTATGCCCTTGTGATGCACAGTGAATGCAATTACTTGTATGTTAAGTGAAACTAATAATGATAATTGTAACTTAAACAAGTAACATGTGTTTTTGAGAAACCGCACATAAAGTATCCATCATGATGAATTGTTTGGAACTATCTCACCTAATTTACACAAGATCTTACACTGCTAAACAAGAAACACACAATAGTGTAGTGGCATGTCTTAGCCTGCTCTAGAGCTCACTATTGCTACACTAAAGTTCATTAATTATTTTTCTTAATTTATTACCTATTCACTAAGTAGTAAAATTATGGCCATCTAATGAATTTTAAAAAAAAAATCAAATTTTAGTGGGCACAAAATAATTGCAATTCTTTAACATTAGAAAATGTATTTAAGTTTTTGCTCAGTACAATTTTTTAAAATGGAAACAATTATATTACATAGGTGCCAACGTACATCTAACCTAAAAGCCGTCATTTGGCTAAGCTGCCACGGGCAGAGATACTTAGTCTCTCAAAATCGTCAAAAGATCAAACGACACAATCATCTTTACAAAAAAATTAAACCTTAAATAATAACGTAATAAAAAACATACGATTATCCTCACTAATTAAACTACAATCTTTCAAATACATTACACAAATTTCAATGATAAATATTGTCCACTTTGTCTTGACTAGTGCAACTAATAATTGGTATCCAAGTCTATTGGACATAAAAGTGAGAAAATGGAGGAGTTTAAATTGTCCTCGGATGCCCATTGAATGGGCCAAAAAAATCCAAGCGAATTACTTGTGGTCAACTATAGAAAAAATACAAGTAAATCATTGTGCTTGTAATCAACGACATAATTCATTAATATTCCACTTTGGGAGAATGAATTTGTCAGAGCTTCGAACTCTTCAAATGAAGTTGACATGATTGAATGAGTGCTTTTTATATTATTTATTATTTAATTTATATTTGCAAATAAATTTTTTAAGCTGAATTGACGGAACCGTGCTAGCAAAGAATAGTACAATTAGTAATTTAGTTATTTATTTTAATGTTTTTTATTATATTACAGATTGGAATTTGTTATATATTGTGTTTACTAAGTAAGCTTTTTGACTTTATAATTTAGTATTTTCAGTAGATTTAAGAAAATTTTGTGTATAATATTAAATAATATTTCATATTTTCTTTTGGGCAGTTCTGTATTTTCTTTACTAATGTATTCATGACCATTAAAGATATTAGTTTTACAATTTGTGATTGCATTTTGTTAGTATAGTGTCTATTAATTTCATTTTATAAGTAATTATGTTTTTTTTTTAATCCGTAAAACGCAACTAAGGTTGAAGATTGTATTAATTCTTTTGGCTGGAGCAAAGAACTAGTGAGGTTACAGGCGGGGGACCTCATCCGCAAAGTAAATGCAAAAAGCAAAGAGCATTAACGTCCATAACCCATGCCCCTAGAACAACACCAAAATTGGAAAACTCAAAGATGAGATTCTAGGTAGTTAAGTAATTATGTTAATTAATGTTGTGGTTCACATTTATTTAAAAGTAAATATTTTTTTTAGCAATCATATATGGTATGTATAATCTATGTGTGTCTATTTGATGGTCATAGATGTTTTTTATATGAACAATAATTTGTGTCATTTTCTTGTATCATTATTATTTCGGAAGAGAAAAATGTACATTTTTACACTTTTATTTATTTGTTTTACATTATTATAGGTTAATACTTTTAATTATAATATATTGATTATTTTGGTGTGCTCACTAACCTTCAAGTGTGGAGTGTTGATGTATGATTTTAGCATATAATTTGGTTCTTTTAGCATGTTCATTGACCTCCAAATTCACAATGTTGATGCACAACTTTAGTGCATAATTTAATTCTTTTGATATACTCATTGACCTCCAAGCTTGATTTCAACACTCCATTATGTCACTTTTTTGGTTCATAACATGTCTAACCTAGTTCACATCAATTTACTCATCTTGGACTAAACCATACACATGATTATGTCCTTTAGACAAGATTGCACATGATATCACATCCCTATATTTCAATCTTTCTTATTTCAAAGGCTGACAATCTTAGGATTGAACTATTGTACTTGTTCTAGTGTGGGCATAAAATATTGAATTATGCATCTAGGTTTATGTATTTAAGGACATGATCTTGTGACAATTTCACATCATTAAATCACATAATTAGAAAAATTATTTAACAACTAGGACAACATTATTTGCACATCCACCATTGACATTTGTTGGTTGAACACACCAAATTCATCAACTTGCATTAGGATTCAACAACAATCAATGATTAGTTTTGTGACACTTATTCCTACCTTACATCAACATTCGTTGTCATCCATTATCTTCTTTATTATTATTAACATAGTTTTAATGTTTGATTAAGGAACAAATATTAAATTTTAATAATTTCATAACAAACCCAATGATAATCTTTAGCACCACCATTGTTTTCCTTACCCCAAATACTGTTAAGTAAATGAGTGTTGCAAGTGTTGAATATTCAACTTTGCTCATAATGAAATCATAAAAAATGGGATGGCATTGCACATGTGGACATGATTTTGTCACAAAAACTTAACTTCTTTTATTTGAATAATCTTTTCTCCTTGAAACATAATCCAATTTAGATTGTAGGTCTCTATTGCAATGTGACATCTAGTAAAGTTCACTTTCTACTAGTTTTAAGGTATTCAACCGTAATCATTTTATTTATATTATTAACACAAATATGATTTATATTTTAGCTAGCTTACCTCATTTAATTTATGCACTCAACTTCTATCTAAAATATTACTTATTGTAATGGTGAAATTTGAATATCCATTTTAATTCTCATTTAGTTTTTTATTCAATTTGGTGGAATCTCTTTAATGCAATTAGATGTTAGTAAATGACATACTCTTTTGCTAAGTTTGGATCATGCCCTAATCCCTCTCTAACCATATTTCCTCCTACTTATGCTTATTCCTATGCATTTTCCATTCATTCCCATTTCCCCTTACCTCAATATATTTGTCTCTACTTCGAGATTAGCGTTCAATTGCCCAGGTTCAGTTTTACACCACTTGGGATTGATCTAGCAATGCATGAGAAAAGCCTCAAAATCAAATATTTAAATTCAAATTCCAACTTTTGTGCCCCTTCTTAGTAGCTGTTATGAGCTAGCTTAATACATGCTTGTATAACATGTTATTCCTTGACATTTAAAGAGACTCAATATGCCATTAATTCATAAGAGAAAATCATATACTAGAGTCTAAAAATAAAAAGAACATCTAGAAAACACTTCAATTTTTAAAGAGACAAAAGAATCATAATCTACATCATCCATGTATAAACTACCTAGATGCTTATGTATGTTGTCTTCAAATGTTTATTCAAAACAACAAAACTAGTTGATGCATGTTTTTAACCTAAGAGAACTTGAAACACATGGCTTGATCAATTCCTTTAAGTAATTTATAAACACCATGGTGGTCCTTTCAAGCTTATTGAATGTTATAAATTAGGGCAAATAATTTTAGAAATCTAAATTATTTAGTTAGATCCACATGTCAAAGATCAAATACATAATGATTAGGATCAAACTTGTGGTACTTGAGATTCATCCTTAAGGTTTTCTATTCTTCTCAAGATTCTAAAATATTTATCATAATTGACTTAATTTTTAAAATACTAACAAATTAATTTCGTACATCATCAACAATAAATATCTAATTCATCTTATTTAATTATTGTATTTATTACTTTCCATTTATCTAAATTATTTATTTTAATCTAATTAATCTAAATAAATTAATTTAAAAATGGAAAAAATAAAATCTAAAAACCATCATCTTTGGAGAAGTCATAAGTACTACAATTAATTGTATCTATCTCAACATTTAAATATTTTAAAGATAAATTTACTTATAAATATAATTTATTTCATTGCACTTATAAAATTAATTAATTCAATCCATGTAAACACACATTTAAATATTTTTTAAGGGCCGGTTTCTTTCCCTTCAACTGTACTGGAACAGATTTCTCTATTCAACGCTCAATGTTCGGTAACTCCCATGCTCACTTGTCCTTTACTTAACAGGCCTTCAAACGATATCTGACGCCCTACAACAATATTCAATGCCCAAGTGCCTTTTGTATGGCACACAGCGAAAAAGACGAGGGGATTCCTTGTTTTATTTGATCTTTTTGGAAGTGGTGATGGGAATTTGTAAAGAGAGAGCCAATATAGAAAGTGAGAATATATCCACTGTCCCATCAAGCATGTAATATTCATCTTGCAAGGAAGTTAGTAAGCAGTGGGTATCTAACTTCAAGAAGACAGAAGCAACAGATAGAGAGGTGGGTGGTTAAGGTGGTCTCACTCAAGAAGAAATGTGGATGAAGATGAAAAAGTCAGGTATAGCAATCTGTTCAGTGGTGGGTTTGTTGGGGTTGATTGCTGCTATTTTGGGCTTCGTTGCAGAGGCCAAGCATGTCCGGGTAAGTGCCATTCTTTCAAGCTTTTATTGTTTCAGTATACTATATCTTTTATCTGATTTCTTCTTTACTTGGACAACCATCTCTTGGCAATTGGGTGTGACCTGCACATTTTTTTCTTTCTCAGCTCTTATATATGACTTTTCTTCTTCTCTGTGCACCATCTTTTCTTAGTGGGTGTCTGCTTAGCTGAACGGGCCTTGTTTTTGACAAGATTTTCTAGCTCAGGTTTTTTAATTTTCAATCTCTTTTTGTGTGCTGATGATGCACCGAGCGAGGATGGGGATGCCCGATTCATGGTATTAAGTTTTGTGTAGTCTTTATGATACCCAAGTATTAGTAGTAGCTGTATTTCCATTTATTTGGGTTTACTTGATAACAAAGGTAGTGAAGTTGCGGCAGATCACCTTGCCTTTCATCGCATTTGGGGGACTGCTGAGCTCTGCTATTATGGCCCTCACAGCATAAGCACAAAACCCAGTAGATCGCCTTGCCTTTCATCACATTTTGGCGACTGACGAACTATTATATTTATTACCCTAACAGCATAAGCACAGAACCCATCACGGGCTTAGCCACTATAGGGAGGAAACTATCTTGGTTGTCTTTCTACTTGTTTAAATGAGTAGAACAAGATCGTTTCCAAGGCAGAGATTGCCGCTGTGAGCACTAAAAGGAATTATCGTGTCAAATTGTGATATTGCTATCAGGATTCAACCGTGTAGTTTTAGAGTCAAACTCATTGACCCATGAGTTTGACTCTAAAACTTCACGGTTGAATCCTGATAGCAATATCACAACTAAAAGGAATGTTAAGGTCAACTAAAAGGAATGTTAAGGTCATATAAAAGTGCGGGAAGATGATTTGTGATAACAAAGGTTGGAGCAAGGAGAGAGTATAGTATTTTCAGCTCATCTTTTTCTTATCAACTATTCTCAAAAAAGTGTCGAAGTCCTTACATGGAATTTTAGGCAATAATCAGTATTCAAAGATCCTCTGAATTTTTCAGTGGTTGTCTTTCTCGGATTCTCCTTCTTTTATTCCCTTTCAGCAGTATTACATCTCTATTCTATATGGGTTCATCACCTGTCAGAAAATCTAATTTGAAGGTCGGGATCACCTGCAATACTAGGAGAGTACCACTACGTGCCTTGTATTTGATAATTATGTTTCTGCTTTTCTTCAAAAAATGTTGAAATCGTAAAATTAATGTCACTGGACTTGAATTTAAACTATAATGTAATTTACAACTTCCCTTGAGATTTTGGGCCCGTGTTTATTTTTCCTACTACAAAAGATTTGTAGCCCTTGATTACGCAGGTTCTTGTAGGCTTATTTGTGCTTTAATTGCTGGTTTTTCGTTTGTTCACTGTGCAGTGGATGAGAGTAGCATGTATTTGTTTTGATGAAACATATTTTTATATCCCCAGGAAAAACTTAATAAACATTTTCATTTTGTTTTATAGGCTGGGGAAGTTAAAATGACATCAAGTGGAAGGTGCTTATATCCCAGAAGTCCTGCTCTGGCGTTGGGCATAACTGCTGCGGTTGCCCTGCTATTGGCCCAAATTATTGTAAATTCTGTAGTTGGTTGTATTTGTTGTATACATGGTAATCGTTATCCTCCAAGCTCCAACAGGACAATTGCCATCATCTGCCTTGTTGTTTCATGGTGAGTTAATCTTTAAATCACTGCATTATTAAATCGCAGTAGCAAAGTTTTCCGAGTTTATGTTGGGATGAGTTTTGATTTTGAAATCTTTACTCTTCTGTTGTATATCTGGAAACTTCACTATGATTCTATCTGTCATATAATTGTGTCGCTTCTTGGGCTATTGTTTAGATTTTTCAGTTACTTGAGTGAAAGTTAACGAAATATTAGGCAGATTGGTATGCAATGATACAGAACAGAAGTTTTGACTAAGATGATGTGCCCTTAAATTGGCTAATGCTTAGCAATGAGTTCAAGGGTCATTAATAGTTACCCTTATGACTTTTTTATCTTAGTGATGTAGTCATTTGGTTATTTATAGCCCTGCATATTTTATGTTTCATGGATATAATGGTTATCTTACAGTCAAGATATTGTATCTATCTAGATATTATTTGGAAGTTAGTCATTTTTATTGTTTTCAGCTTCAGGCTTTTTTCCCCAGTATCTTCAGTAGTGGCTTATGAATCAAATTACTAGCTGTATTGTGCTTGTATTTTGTTTGATTTGTTTTTGCAAAGAATTTGCCAAAACCTGTTAGAGTAAGGCATCATCCATAATAGAATTAAAGGTTAGAAAGTGTTTATTCCCTATTTTGATTTTCATCTTGGATTAAAATATTCCTTTACATGTAAGGATGTAACAAATTACGTGCATTTACTATAAAAAGACTGGTTCACGTTTCTTGAATCTTCAGCTCACAGTATTTTCCTTTGCAATAAAATAGTATTTTCCATTTCAATCAGTAGTCTAAGCTATAGTTCATAAAATGCTATGGTTGCCATGGAACTTGTCTGACTGTCATGGAAGATAATCATTTTGTGTTGATTTTTACATCCAAACCCTCTTTGTACTTGGCTTTCAAATACTTTTCAGCATATCTTAGAATTTGAGCGAATTGATTGTGGCATAGTATCAAAACTCTTTCTCAGAAATAAATCAGTAAATCGAAAGATAAAAATATTTTTTAGGGATTTAAAAAAAAAATTTGCTGTAGACATCAGAAAAAAAGCCAGAAATTTTTTGGTTTGATTAATTTAATAAAAAACATGATGTAAAACAAAAAATTGGCTACCTGAGGAATGCAAATTTATCATGTTTCGGAAATGATTTCTGCTAATATAGATTGCAGTATAATTTGCTTTATTTCTTTTAAATGCTTTTCAGCAGGCTGTAAGACTTGAGTGAGTTGATCATGGTTTAAGCTGTTCTCATTTGGAAAGAGAATGCTTAAGGATATCCTCCTTGATTTTGTTGTCAATCCAAGCATAAATCTGCAGTAAAGAAGCAAACAAGAACAATATGTTGCCTTGGAAATGTATATGGGCGAGGCTATGCAATTGAATCATAGCATATTGGTATGGATATCTTTCCTTTGATGTGTATGGGTGTTACCTTCTGCTAATAGGATAAACTAAAAACACCTATAATATTTATTTTGATTGGTAAATGAAGGGTTCTTTTGGAGCCCTCACCCATGAATATCAAAAGCAAACATATACAAATTACAAAAATGGAGTTAAAACTAGTGCCATTGAAACAAAAAAGAACTTCTAGCCATAAGACCATTAGCAATAATTCTAGCCATTAGACCATTAGCAACAAAGTTGCATGCAAAGTTTACACACCCATTTTTGTCACCAACTGAAGAAAAACTATAATCAAAGAAAGTCAGAGTCCTACTGGATAGCCAAAAACACAGACCCTCCAAAAATCAGTCAATGAACAACAATGCCTTCACCTCCTTACATCCAAAAGAGCCTGGAGAAGTGCCACCTGAACGACCAACTCCAGCATCCCAGATGCAGCCACAATAGTGCCAGCAGAGCCCTTCCCTCTCTCCAACAGCTTAATCTAAGCACAGTCCTCCTGATACCAAAACTGCACTATTGATTTCCGAACATTTTGACACACTTTGCAGAACACCATCCAACAGAAAAGGCATTGAGAACTGGATGGAAATTTCCATCTTGCCATCTGTATGGGTAACCCTAAGAGTATTGGTAACCATGGCCAAATCCTTGCTAAAGGATGCCAATTCTTCCTTTTGTAAGAAAATAGTTTAAACTTCCATCATCAAAACTAACAGCTTGCACTCAGCTTCCTTCGTAACTGGCCTAGAAGACCCTGCAACCACCCTCAGATCATGGTCTGGAAGAACCACATGGCAAATCCATTCTTTAGTTGTCTCATCTGCAACTAGTCACCTAGTTTGATCGTGAAATCTGCCACAATAGAAGCTTTTGAAAGAAAAATCCCTGTATTATCAAACCTATTACGGCCATGAGTGGCTTTAAATTTTAATGAATTGTGGCTTCTCAGCATCATGGCAGAAGAAAACATTTTTGAAATGCTTGTCAGAATTGGCACCCCTATAAAAGGGGTTCCACACTCTAGTAAAAGGTATCATGCACCCCATCTCCAGGCTTGATTGAACAATGCTTCACCATCATCGAACACCTCTCTGCAGACTGCAAGCTGAAAAATGACAGAATGGAATCTATAATTGCCACAAAAGGAAGCATTTCCCATGCAGCTCCAAAGATGAAAAATGGGCAAATGGAAACCAATCCATCAATACACTCGAGAGAGACAAATTACATGCTTTGGGAGATAATGTCTGATCAAACCTTAACAGATACCTTCATGGAGAATGATAAAGGCCTTCACTACCTTAACCAAAAATGGCAAAATAATCAAACAAATTATTGAAATTAAAAAGGAAAAAAGGGCCCAAGGCTTGAAGAAAATAAAAAAGTCTTTTCAACTAACAAGAGTGGAGTCAAACCACCCCATGCTTCTGGCCTGTCACTAACTTCTGCCAAGAAGGTAAACTGCTCAATGCCTGTGTTCAACAAAACATATTCCAATTTATTACATTCTCTATAACAATGGGTGAAAAAGATATCTTCAAAACTTTGACAAAGCTTGAGAGCTTCTGCTAGGAAACTCTGAAGCTTCCAACTCTGAGTTTCCCCTTTATCTAGATTCTAGACTATTAATAACTACCATAGGATCACTTTCCGCAATCAGATTCTTACAGCCCACCAAAATAGCTAAATTCAACCCTTACACTGGCACAGCCCATTCAGCCTCATTATTAGTTTTTGAGCCCAAAAAGGAAGACCAACCCTTTACTAAATGCAACTATAATACTGTTGAAGCAATTGCAAGGCAAAAAGTTGGCTGCTTCTCAACAGTTTCCTATATAGATGAATTGAATTGTATCCGGATTGAGGCATTAAATTTTTAAGTTGTTACTTGTGTGCTAAAACATTAATAAGCTTTTACATATTATGATTACTATTACATTGGGGTTGCCCAGCTATAATGATTTTCCTTTTTAGTAGTTTTGCAGTAGCATATTTAAAAGAGGCATATTCTTCATTTTATGATCACTGAAATATTTGTAGGTTGAATGTTGTGTGCTTTTGCCCCAAAATGAAACCTAAAGTTTGATTTTTTCTTTATTAACTGAAATCTGAATATATTAAAAAAATTTAGACTAATGGAAAACAAATACATCTATAAAAATATCCAGGGATCTGGCACAGTTATCAACTCAGTCCTATTTGATCTTAATAGTAATTACTGAGGCTGAATTTGGCTGAGGCCATGATAATATGATATAGATATAAATTCAGGAAAGCACAATTTTTCTTTACCTCACCAAGACCAGTTCCCAAAACATAAGAAAAGATTGAAATGCGACTCGAGGTAAACATGCTATTTAAAACAACTTATGCTAATATAGCCACTTGGAAAACAAACTCCTAAATTCACACCTAATGATACTAAAAAGAAAAACACGTGCCCAGGAATGGGCATTTTCTCTGCACCTGGCATCATATGGTATGAGAAAATTGGGTTAAGTTTGATGGTTGATGGTCTTATTGGGTACCCTGCTATTGAGCTCCTGTGAAAAAAAAAACTATTATACAGTTTATATTTGTACTTAGCAAAATACATATGTTTTGCTCATTCTCAACATTTTCTCTATGAGAGCTTTTCAATTGCAGAGAATTTTGCTGGTGTACACAATCTAGTGTTGGATGGGGATTGTACCTTCCAGCAAGGCTTCTCAAGTGAGTTTCTGCACTCAGTAACCCATGGGATTGTCAAATAGCTTTTAGCATTCTGTAACATTTGGTGGATGCACCCTTGTAGAATCCTTTGCAAGGTAGAAATTCATCAGCCAGACCTTTTCATGTCTAGGTGCTACACAAATAGATTTCAACTGAATATAACTAAGCTTTTTGTATGATATTAGATGTAAGGTTTCTCTCTGTTTCTTGACTTTTGAATAGACACTTGAGCTATGGTAGAGTTCTTTCATTTAGGGTTCCAATGGGGGCGCATGTTCTGTGAATATTCAATCCTACACAGCTTTGAACTCTTTAAACTTTTGACTACGTACTATAGAAAGCTACTGTATTCTGTATTTAGGTGAATCATTAGTTAAAAAAGGAGTGCTCTGACAGTTTCAGCTTAGTCCTATATAAATTTTTTCTTGCATCCAATGAGAAGAGAGTGCCTTGGATTAGTACTATTTCTGTGACCTGATCTTGGTTTTCATATCCACTCATGTACATCTTTCACTAGATATTAGTGATTTAGTACCATCTCTGTGAATTGATCTAGTTTACATTTCAATTTATACGTATCTTTCATGAAAGAGAGCTCTGTGCTAATCTGCTAAATTATAGAAGAAAATGCTACTGCTACTATCAAACTTAGTTTTAGACTATTTCAGAAGTAGAACCTTATGGTTCATCTTCAAATAGTAAAACATGATTTCAACACAATAGGTCTGGCTATGGTAAAGAAAGGTTTTGATCCTCTATGTCTTGCTTATATTAGCCCGATGAATCTGCAGTCTTGACTACCTGGAAATATCTTCATGTGATCTTAAGGCATATACTGTGTTTGAGAGCATCCAGATTCTTGCACTTGTAATATTCTTTAAAAGTCTACTTCAGCATAGGATTAATATTATGAAGTAATGATGGATAACAAGAAGCTGTTCTGTGGAAACACAAATCCATATGCAATATGTATAGTAAAAATTATATGTTGAATGTTCATCTATCCATTATGATGTGTTCTGATGACTTCTAATGGTGATTTCTTTCAGTCTTGTATCAAAACCGGTTACTGCATTTTAGAATTAAACCTTTGGTTTTGAATTGATTGTCCAAATTTCACAGGAGATGGATGGATTGGGCTAGATTGGTTATATATGCCTTTCAAGAATTGCTGTTGTTCTTATGGACTGAATTGTTTATGGTTTTGTATGGGATTCACTGCCCACTGATTTCTCATTTAACTGTGTTGCTTGTGATTTCTGCACCCTATTCAATCTCTAGTATTTACATTTAAGCTTTACAAAAATGGTAGACACAAAAGACTATCAATATGAGCTACAGTCTTGTTCCCACTAATATTTACGATAATTTTTATATCTTTTGGTGTTGAATCTGATTCTTTGTATTGCCTCTTCAGCAAAGTTGCTTCCTTCATTGAGCCATAATAGCTCAAAGGCCAAGCTGTGTTTGAGACAGTTATAAATTTTACTTCTACCTATCATCTTTTCTTATGCAGTTAAATATTGTATTAACCTTCTATAGTTGCTTGCAGTCACTAGATGGAGGATTTTGAAGTAATGCAGCTATTCTATGGGCAACAACTCCATTTAGAGACTTTTACTTGTCAATCATCAAGCCATTGCAATAATGCAATATTATTTCATGCAAACTGGGAAGATAACCCTTTGTTATTTGTGCTTTTACAGGATTACTTTTGCAATTGCTTTTATTTTGCTTATGGCTGGGGCTGCTCTTAATGACAAACACAATGCAGATATAAGGACCTTTGGTGATTATTGTTATGTTGTAAAGTCGGGGGTGTTTGCAGGAGGGGCAGTTCTAGCCTTGGCTACTGTAACTCTTGCCATTATCTACTTCATTACTGCATCTGCTGCAGATAACTCTTCTCAATGTGGTCCTCAGAATCACAATATTGCCATGGCCCAACCACAGTATGGACGGTCCAGTATGCAACCTGTTTTTGTGCCTGAACAATATGCTCAATATGGTCAGTATCCTCAATACTCTCGTGGATCTCAGCAGCCTCCAGGACCAGCAGACAATATCCAAAGGCAAACCTGGAGATAAGTGGCAGAGTTTTTGAAATGGATATGGGATTTTGCAGTGGCTACCTTTATCATAAGCATCACCCTTTTCCTGATCAGTGCGCCTCAATATCATTTGGTGTATACTGTATATACATGGTCAGCTGTTTTATCTGTTCTCGCTAAACATTTTTCTAGTTTATACATCTACTTTATTTGTTTCATGCTTATATTACTTAAAAATGTTTTCATCTTTGACAATAAATGCCAAAAAGAAAACTAATAATTTGACAATATTTTTTAAATTTGCCGCTCTGTAATATGTGTGGGTAAATTTGGCCTACATTCCTTGGGTTGACTTGTATTTTTGTAACAGACTTGTAAGTTTCTGAGTGCTTAAAATATTTGATATTTCAATCTTTTTTGAATATTAATCCTAATGCTAAATCAAACTAATTTGACAATATTTTTTAAATTTGCCGCTCTGTAATATGTGGGTAAATTTGGCCTACATTCCTTGGGTTGACTTGTATTTTTGTAACAGACTTGTAAGTTTCTGAGTGCTTAAAATATTCAATGATATTTCAATCTTTTTTGAATATTAATCCTAATGCTAAATCAAACTAATTTTTGCTGGAGTTCCTCCTTGCTATTAGTTTGCTTGAGAAAATTTGTCGGGGTAAAATATCTGCTGGTCATTGCATGGGGTTGTCTAAAGTCTTCTTTTCGCATATATTTTCTGTGCAGTTAAAGGATGCCCAAAATCTGCTTCTTTTGGGAATTTTGGGCTATATTTTCAAATGTGCGGAGAACTTATATTATTTTGGGATTATTCAATTATTTATTACTATCTATGTAAAAAAAAATCAATTTATTCAGCCTCCTGGTTAAGGAGGATGGATGTGTTTCCAACAGCAGTGAGGACATAGTTGTCAAGCCCTGCAACTTCTCTACTAGGCACAAAATGATAGTTCTCCATTTGCATAAGCAATTGACCAATCTGCATATTCTTTTGCACCATTTGGAGACAAATGGATTATTAGGAGCAAAATTCCATAACAGGGTGTGGAGAAGTGCACCTCATTTTGCACTTGTTTAACATCCATTTACAATGAGCATGACTTGGATTAATCTTGACTCACTTGGAACACAAATTATCTCTTAAAACACCTCATCCTAGTAAACCATGAGCCCTCACAATGCAGATGCTCCATTCATCATTCTTGTTTGCAGGACAGAACATCAGAGCACCACATTAGTGTTCCACACCTTCGAACTTGCATTTTTGTCTAAATGCCTGCCTTTTGTTCTACACCCTAAACCAAGTTATGCAAAACGGTTAGAGTAGCCCTAAGTGTGCTTATTTAAGTGGGTTATTACAAATGAAAAAGATTCATCATCATTCAAGAGCACTTACATCTTTTATTAATAAGACCACTTAGGGCAACCTCCATAGTTATTGCACACACTCATCTTCATTGTTGAATCGTCATGCACCAACACCTTAGGGGCACGCACCCTCAACTCTTCCGCTACTTTATCTTGAAACATGCTTCCTATGACCAAGGCAAGCTCTTAATTATGCTAGACACCCTCCTTCCCCCCCCGATTTTTAGACTTTATAGGTACTGTAGCAAGTGGTGCTAGAGTTGGTAGGTGCAATGTTTTTACGTTAGCAAACACAAAGGACATTTCTGTGAGTTTACAAGACATTTCCATGCTTGAGAGACATTGTCATGCCTAAAGGAAACTTTTGTGCCTGCAAAGACGCTTTCACCCTACATTGGGCACTTGTGCCATTGGGACACTTTTGTAATTATTTGGACACTACTGGGATATGTTAAACGGCTAACATATATTTTAGGGCATTTCCAATTATGGCATTTCTACAACTCGATTAGTCATCTGGATTTTTTTTCTATTGTCTTCCCAGCATTCTACTATTTGTGGAACCTTCAAATCAGAGACGATTTCTATCTTTGTACTCTCTCTGCAAATTTCCCAATTCAACATAAACTTGTGCAAACTCAACTCCAAGTTTATCTTTTTAATCAGATCTGAAATTTGATAACTGTTGTTGTTTATTGCTAAAATTAGATTACTCAGCGTATATACATAATTCTAGTAATTAAAAGTAAGACCTTTAGTATATGGTAGTTTACTTTGGGTTACATTCGTTGAACCTTGCATTCTAAGAGAAACAAAACCTTCTTCCGTCCAAAAACGAAAACAACTCAACAAAATATCAAAAAATGTCTAAAAAATTATTGCTTTTTGTAACGTCTATCTCTTAATCTTTGTTTGAAATCTTTAACCATTGGTGCATTTTCCTCCTTTCTCAACACCCTTACAACCTTTGCGCATTAGGTTTATGTAGCAGATACTAACTCTTAGGATATAATGTTGGAACATGTTTGCCGTTGTGCCAAAAGATCAACATGTTAATACCCATACAAACATTAGAGATACGTGAATCCATGAGAGGTGGTTAGTCTATGTTTTGAGTCCGAAGGGAAACGTTAGCGATTAGTTCAACAATCACCACCTCAGCGTCACCCGAGGGGATTCAAACCCGTGATCACAACTTTGATACCATTTGTTGAAGCACGTTTGCTGTTGTGCCAAAAGATCTACCTATTAACACCCGATACAAACGTCAGAGATAAGCAGATCCACGGGAGGCAGTTAGTCTAGTCCCAAATTCGAAGGGAGACGTTGGCGATTAGCCCAACATATAATAGTAAGTTAGCCCTCACCACATTATTTTACTCTAGGGATAATCACAATACTTGGTCTACTTTTGCTCCTCGTGCTACCTATTCTCCAATAGGATTCTACACATCTCTTGATAACTTACTTTTTGATACCTTTAGTGAGTTTTCCCATTGTGAAGATGAGTTTCATGTTCTTTGTGATGAATATTCTCAATGAATATCCTATCACACCTTTCTCCTACCCCTCTCCACTACATCTTCCTTAGATGAGAAGAATAACTCCAATGAATACAACACAAACAAGAAACCATCATATATACCATTTCCTAAGTGCCATATTGAATGAACTCCAACAAGATGACCTAAGCACTATTTCTTCTACCTCCTCTCCCCCAAGTCATGTTACCTTTGATCCTTCGTACGTGTCACATACTCGTCTAATAGCTTCCAATCAACTTCCTCATATCTCACCTACATATTCTCATTTGTCCATCATTGAATTTTCTAGTCCATGTATTACGTCATGTCCCCTCCATCTTCACTTTATCACACCATGGCTCATGTGGATTAAAAATTGGAAGAGCTTGAATCCACTTAGATAACTTAATTAGCTCCCCTAGTTATTCCCAATAATAATTACACTATCCAATTTCATTTGACATCCGCACACAACCTTCTTGTATAGGCCTCAAGACATTAGGTTTTAACATGTATAATGGTAGAGAGATCCCTTGTGCCATGTGAAGAACTTCTATACCATGTGCTTAACTTATACATGCAATGACAAAGTATTGGCCACTTTCTTAGCACCTTAATTGATTATACTTTAGATTGCTTTTATATCTTCACCCTTGGTTACACATTCTTTGTTGAACCTAGTGCAAGCATTTGTACATCACTTTCCATTCAACATTGACCCTAAGAATAATCTTACACATTTTTAACAATGCAATCAACATACCAATGAACATGTTAAAGTTTTTACATTTCATTTTCACTCATTGTTAGGATTTGGCATGCCATTCTTTGCAAATCTAAGTCTTGTAAATTGTATTTAATTATGTAGTTGATAATTATTTCACAATCTCTAAACATTATGAAGGGCAAAATGAGATGTTCATGTAAACATTATTTATTCTTTGGGATGCTTGGGATATTGTTTAAGAAGGCATTCAATAGGGAGATGACATTGAAAAATAATTGACTTATAGAGCATCTTCCCAATTTGAAAGTCATGACAAACCTTAAATACACCCATCTAGCAACTAGATTTGGGAAAGTGATAAATTTGACCATTATGAAAATTAATGACATCCAAGAGAGGTGCAATATATATAAGCAGTGTAAGAGGAGTTACTATCCCAGTTTGTTTGAATATGACTATGGGGGCATTGGATTTTTGCTATGGCTCACAATTTTGATTTATAGTTTTGGATCACTCATTGTTTTCAAGTTTCCAACTTATTTATATATTGGAGGCATGAGATGGAGGATTGTAAGGTTCCTTTTGTAGGCACTCTTAAGTTGTCATATTATTGTTACAGGGACAAATGATTGTATTGATGTGCACTTTTGATTGTGTTTAATACAAGCTTGGGCCTCTTTAGTGGTGGAGTTTTTTCTCACAAGGGTTTCTCCTCATATATATAGTGCCATGGTTTGTAATTTCATATTTGTTTCTCTATTGCTACAATATCCTTATTGGCTTAATCAAATGCTTAATTGGGTTGAATGTCTATTGTGTTAATATTCTCATTGTGATATTTACCTTTTTATTAAACACTCATTGGTTGTGAAAATGATCTTTATAACCTTGAACATATCTTGCAATCTAGGATGAAAATTTTACCTATTCTGAAATATAAGAAGCCTCATAAGCATTATCGTACACCACTTTTCATCTTGCACACACCACTTTTCGTCGTGCGCACATTGTAGGATGCTAGGTCATTCTACCAATCAATGTCAAGCATTACATATTAAAACACAATCTCATTAATGTAAGGGTTATCACAATTGACTCTACATATGACTTATCTTTTGAACATGAACAAGATACCCCTATCATTGAGCATGAACATCAAATGGTTTTTAATGATATCCTTCAAATTTTCTCATTATACACATGGATGACCAAGCTTCTCATGCATATTCTCTACCTACTTCTTTGTGCTCTCCTAAACCATCTTTATAGACTAATCCTTTAGTCCTCTTATAGATGCTCATCCCACCCTTCTTTTTGCTCCTTGCAACATGGTTCAAGCCATCTAGTCTATATTGTGCGGCCCTATTGGTACTCCTATTGATCTTTCTAAAGAAGATGGGGTCTCACATTTTTCTATAATAATACCTCACCTTTCTCCACCTCTATCCAATTTAAATCACTTGCTCTCAAGGAAGTTCCTCCTTATGTTGATGCCACTTTATTATATCGCTCTTTCAAACCTTTGGTCTTACAAAGCTTACCTTATATTCCTAAGCCTCTTGTGTTTTAAGTCGATCCTTTTCATGACATGTATGTTATAGGACTTACCTGCTAATGAATAGGTCAAAGACAAAAAGACCCACCTCCCCAACTTGTTAGGGCTAGGGGACTAAGTAGTTGTTGTACATCTTGCAAGTCCTAAGTTTAGTTCAATTATTTAATATGTATACTAGCTGTAAAACAATTTTTGCCTTAGTCTTTTTTGAGTTTTCGACCCTCACTCTTTTTCAGCTTCGGACTGATTTGCGCTCAAATAAACAAAGTTGTTCCCAAAAAGCATGCAATATGCCATGTGGTGGCTGCGTGGCTTTTTGCATATAGTTTTTCTTTTGGGCGCGGGCCGAGACACATGTTAGCTAGGTGAAGTTTCTCTCCAAAGCCATTCTCACAATGCTAGAAGTCCCTGCCTGCTCAGCATGTCATCTTTTGCTATGTACGAGCAATTTGTTTTTTTTTGTAGAGTGATCCCTATGAGAGGAGCTTGTCAGAGCGCGACGTGTATTTTTCTTTCAGAGTGGAGCCTTTGAGTTGGCATCATCAACCTTGATACTGACCAATCAGATTTTTTGCTAGAATGCATTCTTTACAATCCGACCATTCTTTGACAACTATCTTCACTAAATATCTGAAGAACCATTAATGTTGCAGTTGGGACTTAATGAGCAAAGATCGTTGCGATCTAATCAAGATCCAGGATCGGATCGTAAGCTATCAGGCTAAGGCACCTGACAATTTTTTCTTCTAGAAAGTTTTATGGCAGTGCTCTCGTTTGCTGGCTATAAATAGAAGGCGGCGACCTGTTTTAAGGGTTAGAAAAATTTGCTTCAAGAATTGTTTTCTTTGAAGATAGATCCAGTAGGGAGTTTTCTTTTCAGAAGTAGAAGGTGTTACAGAACACTATAATTTCTCTGGCATGTTATATTTTTAAAGTCTAAACTATCATTAGATTGACATTCGACCTTTGTTTTCTCTGTTCATTTATTTGAAGTCTGAACTATTTATAAGAGATCTTTGAAATTGTGCATGATATGGCCTTTGTTAGGTTTCTTGTTTATCTTTCTTTCATGATTAAAGCATTGTGTTAAGTCTACTTTGATAGTATGGGTTGTTAATTTTTATGTCGTTAAGCTTCTATATTGAATGTTAGCTTTCAGAAATTGGACTGTCTTTTAGACTTTTCCATTCTTCGTAAAAGTTAGACTTCCTTCATATTATGCTGTAAAGAGAAGAGTGTTTCTGTGAATTTTCGTATTTTTGTTAATCGGTAGAGCATTCTTATATTTGATGGACCTAAATGGATGCTTCCCACGGGAAGATCTGAATAACTGCACTGTGCTTTCACTAAGCCTTTGTTGTTTGTTCTCTTCTCAACAATGAAGAGTCTATGGAATTTTTTTCCATCATACCAGTTATAAGAAACATTTTGAGGTTGGAAACATTGTAAAAAGTTTTGGCACATCACCCCTTTTATGTTTTATTCACATTTCTTTCTACCTCTTTCCCCAAAACATAGAGAAGAGTTGACTTTCTATAAAAATATTGGAGGTATTCAGTGAGGTGCAAATTAGTCCCCTACTCATTGAATTTACCATAAGATGGTCAAAGAAGTGCAAGCTTTGATGATCAACAATTCTTTTTCTAGCATGCCTAGTGGGACAGTTTTTGAACATCTGATTAAAAGTCAGAAATAATTTTAGATCAGACTAAGAAAAGAGATTGGAAATTTCATGCCCAGGATCCAAATGGGAGCATTTTCAAGAGGCCATCTCCAGTTCTCCCAGTTACCTGCTTCGACATCAAAGAGAAGGAGACTTATAGGTTTTGTATCACCTATAAGAAGCAACCTGGTAAGAAGCGTTAGCCTGCCATCCAGAGCCTAATCTACCCCCTCATGTGGTCAAACTTTCCAAATCAAAATACCCATCTACCCCATCCATAGGAATTTGTTTTCAATGGCTCATCTAGTGCTGCCTCCCCTATAAATTTCGTGACCTAGGATAGTGATATTCTGCTACAACCACCTACTCCCCCTGATGTATAGCCCGCCATACCTGCCAACACTCTTAAAGCCATCCCAAAATTTTCTAGGGAGGACTTCAAGACTACTTTCGAACATCTTCAAGATATAACAAAGGTATGCAGAGTGTGTAGCATCGTAGAGGAGAATGTTTCTCTAAGATTATTGGCTACATCTTTCAAAGGAAAAGCCTAGGATTGGTATAGGTCTTTGGCTTCTGGGTAGATCCACTTGTGGGATCAACTTGGAGAGAAGTTATTCGAGTGCTTCTTTGAGAAGGGAGATTGCTCCTCTTTGTTGCAACAACTAATCACTATCAAAAGAGCCCCGCAAGAGGCCATGAGTGATTTCAACACCAGATTTCACAAGACCTGGCAAAGAATTCTAGTGACTTCCAGGCCTCCGACCGCTATGGCGTTCAGGTTCTACCTGAAAGCTCTTAATTCCGATATCACAGTCATGGTGCAATTCATGGGAGGAGATATTTTTCCCGACGCATACGATTTGGCTGTTCAAGCAGAGAATAGTCTGATTGATGCCAGGAAGCTCCCGCCATGTCCACCAATGCCTATGCCAACATAAATCTCTAGTTATCCACAGAAAGAAGCAACTCCGAGCACCTCCGCTTCACAAGAAACCATGATGGCTACACCATCATCCATGTATGTATACCCTAATGCACAACCAAGCATGTCAGGCTCCTCTTCATTAGTGGCTGATATCAATGACATGAAAAATATCTTGCAATCTTTCGCGAATGAGCTAGTCCTCATCTGACGACATCAAGTAGCATCTCTGAAGCTTTCCTCGTAGACCTATCAAGGAGGAAGGCCATCCTATCAAAAAAATGCGTATCAAGGAGCCTTAAAGACACAAAGTCAACTACCGACGTCCGCAAACCAAATAGTTCCGGTCACTATGCTGCTACAAACAATCAAGGACAACCCAAGTAAATAATTAATTCCAGGCCAAAACAACTTGGTGAAAGACAAGAATGTATGGTGCTTCCCATGCAGTGATAGCCATATGCCCTGAATTGTCCAAGGGAAAATCTTCAACAAAAGATAGCAGAGTAAAGAAGCTAGGGCATTTGCTCAAGCATAGAAGAATATCAGTCTCCTGAAATGGAGAATGCCCGCATTAAGGTGCAAATGCAAGGAATGTCTCTAGAGCAGGAGCTGGTGTAGAATGCTTTGCCTAGACCTACTCAAACATGGACAAACAAGAAAACATTAGTCCTTCAACAAGTGTAAACAGACATTTCCCATGAAATTCATTCAAACACAAGAACATGAAATCAAAGTAAAGTAATCAAATAAACTACTAATGAAATTCTATTCTAAATGTTCAAACCAACATCCCATGGGGGAATTGGTGCTTCTTTGATGTGGAAAGAAGCCCTTTCCCAATTCCTTAATAAGCTTGATGATAGATGTGTGATTCTTGATGCAAAATGCCAATAATCTAACTATGGATGATGAATTCTATGCTAACTTGGATGAAAGTGTGGATGAAATGGTGGATAATGAATTTGTGTAAACTTGTGGATCATAACCTTGCATCAAAATATGGATGATTGTGTATGAACTTGTGTCTCTATTGTGGATCCCAAATTAATAGAGAAGGCCTCTATTTATAATGGAGAAGGGTTGAAGATTGAAGAACAGGGAGAATGTGGGATTAAAATTTGAACTAATGGCATTGTGCCACTTGTCAACATGCTAATGAAGGAGAGTGGAGCACATTTTGAACAATGTGCATGTTAAATGCATGCAATGAAATTTGAATTTCAAGAGGTGGCTTGTGTAAGGAGAGATATAAGAGGAATTAATGCCAAGTTGGCTCATGTAAGAGCCTTCAATGCAAAGGTGGAGGACAAAAGTCCTTTGGGAGGGAAAAGTCAAGTGGATGGAATATTCCAATAAATATGCCATATTTGAATGAAAATAGGTAATTTAAATCAAATAAATTGATTTACATGTGCAACTTGACCATGGTTGACTTACCCAAGGGTGAAGTCAAAAGCTAGAGGAATGGGGGATTATTGTTAGGAGTTAATTAATTTAGGATTAACTAACTTAGATGAAATTAGTTTGATTGTGACATTTAATTTAAATATTTTGAGTTTATTTAAATCAAATGAGAGAATACTGGAACATTAGTAACTTAAGAAAATGATTTGTTCAATTAAATGAAGAACATTAAGATTTAATTAAATAAAATTGATTTATTTAATTAAATGAAGAACATTAGGATTTAATTAAATAAAGTTAATTTATTTAATTAAATGAAGAACAATATGATTTAATTAAATAAAATTGATTTATTTAATTAAAGGAAGAATATGATGAAATAATTTGATAAAGTGTATTATCTGATTAAGGAGGACATTTTGATAAATTTAATTAATTAAATAAAGATTATTCAATTAATTGGTTAGTGTGGAAGTGATTAAGGAAGAACCAGTGTGAGTGAATTAAGTGCATGATGTTGATCAGGATATTTTGAGTGTCTACAATTGGAAATTGCACTGGACCAAGTGCTTTTCTCTTGGATGGATATAAGTGATAGGATCCTCCATAAGTGTGATAACTTCCTGATTCATATCTTTGGCTTGATCTTGTGAAATATCATATTTTAATGCTTCTTCAAGAGGTGTTGGTGATTCACTGTCCACACAAAATTTTCTCTCATGATTCATTTTTGATATGCCTTCACAGGATGTTTCTGATTCACAACTTCTGTAGAAGCCTTCTTCATGACCCATTTCTGATGTCTCTAGATTTTTCTATATCTTGATCATGTGTACAAATGTTAAGAGTAGGAGACTCTTGTTCCTTGGTAATGATATTAAGAGTACGTGACTCTTGTTTTGAATGAAGATCATCTACATGTCCATTAGGAGTAAGCATTGTTGCATATTTGAGCTAGTTTTGTGGTGTTGTCATTAATGTTGTCATTGATGTCAACACAGTTCAGTATGTTGCAGATTGTACATGTATGGCTGAAATGCTGTATGTAGAGTTACCTTTATGGTGTTGTAGATATGTTGGTGTGATGAGTTTCCAAGTGCTTTTGAGAAAATTAATGAAGAAAAGAAATCAGAGTGTTAAGTGTGTTCAGTATGTGCTCCACATTTCTCCTGTGTTGATCCTATGCTTGTGTAGATTTGAAGGCGTGTTGATGGTGATCTGATGGTGATATAGTTTGAGTTTGAGTTTCTGGTGAGATGGCATTGAAATTTGTGTCCACCAGTATACGTGTTCTACCGACAGTGTCAGTGTTCTGTGGACTAGGAGAAATATGTTTGCTCCGTAGTTCTCCATTGTTTCGTTTGAAATCGTGCGGATTTGGGAGATGTCTTGTGAAGGTCTTTCCTATGCTTTGGCTAAGAGGCTTGGAGTTTGGTGATCCAAAAATCATGTTTCAGTGTTTCAGTGTGTGTCTGCACAACCTAGATTGTCTGATGAAAGGAGTTCAGTGTTTGAAGCTTGTTGTTTTTGCTGCAAATGTATCTAGAAGATTCTGAGATGTATTCTCATGCATAATGAAGTATGTTGCATCATCCGCGTGTCATCTTCTTGTTGGAAGCGTGTGCATCATTGATAATTTGTGTTTTCATTAGGTTTGGCCAACCTAGTGTTTACAGTTCATTAATTTAATTGAGGAAGTGAGTAGAAGATTCAAGAATATTATTTTTATGTTTTTATTGGTCCATTCTTATTCCTTTCCACTGCGGGGATTTAGATTTGCTGACCTAATTTGAATTTATGAAATGATGTATTGTGGCCGACCTTGGTAAATGTTTGTAAGGTTGAGCATAGTATAAAAGCAAGGCGAGTTGTGAAGATTTGGATGAGAGTGTGATGTAAAGTGACGAAAGTGCACTAACTCATTTGACTGCAAAATACGACGAAAATTTCTGATGAAAGATGTATAATTTGATGTATTGTTAGGATTTGATGTGTAATTTTCAATTTTTTTAAATTTTATCCCTGACGTTCGTCGAAATTTCGACGAACCTGGGTTTTTTCTAAAGTTCGATGCACATGTTCGTCGAAATTTTGACAAACATTCAAAATCATAAAAAAAATGAATTTGTGGTCGACATAAATAAAAGTGAGTTCGCCTATTTATTGCGACAGTGTTTTGCTATACTTTTGAATTTGCTCTACTTGCAAATTTTCTCTACTTGTGATAGTTTGTGGAGAACTAAGGACAATTTTCTTGGAAAAAATTAGAAAAAATTCAAGAAGATATCGCCAGGTTGAGGGTGGTCATTTTATTTTTCCAGAATTCATTTATGAAGTCAAATTTGCACTTCTAGGTTTGAAAATCATATTTTAAAGCAACATCTCATCAGATTTCATTTTTAGACTTGTGCATTTTGAGGATTTCATTTCCAGATTTTGTTGTGCAAGTTCAATATTCTGATTTTAGGAGTCTAACGGTTGGAAATCATAGTAAAATCAGAATTTAATAAGTTATGGAATTACTATTTTAAAGTGCTTTTTGGGGTCATTAACTTCAGGCTATCTTCTCTTTTGCAAGGGTGGTTGCATGCCGAATTTTTTTAGTGTAAAGTATCAAAATTATTATATTTTGTTACCTGTCAATGATTAAAAATTATTGGAGTGTGAGTTTGATATTTTTTGAAGATCTAAATATTCAAGCTTGGTAAAGAAAAATCATGTCAGATAATATTAGTCCAGAACAAAATGAAGAGACAGTTGCTAGAATGTGGGCTAGATTGAAAAGAAAGGGTGATGGGAAATGTTATTGTCCTTGCAATAATTGCAAGGGCTTAAAGATGAGAATAATTTTAATCACAATAGCTGAGAAACATTGTAGGTAGCATGGTCATGTTGAAGGGGGGCATGATTATCGTCCATTGGTAAGTTGTTCATTATGTGTTTGTATTGATTGAATTTGTAAATGTTTATATTGTTTTAACATTTTATACATATATATAAAATCACTTGATCATGATCATGGTTTATTTGTGTTTATCATTATTATAAAGGTGGGGCGCCCTAGGGCACATGATATGTATTATCACGGCCCAAAGAATGTGGTTTTGAAAGCGGAGGAACATGGAGCTATGAATATCGAAGATGAAGTTAATGATCCTATGGAAGAAGATGATCATGCGCCAGAAAACACAGTTGAAGATGATGGTACAAGTACATTGATCTATGACACATTTAGTGGCACAACTAATTATGATGATCGAGATGACTTTGATGATGTTCATGATTTACCTGTACTTGAGAAAGCATACGAGCCCCTTTATGAAGGATCCCAAACAACTCTTCTCTCTACTGTATTGTTGCTGGTGAACTTGAAGGTTATGAATGGTTTATCCAACATAGCAATGTCACGAATGTTAAGGTATGCCATATATGTCATCTTTTTTCATCTATTTTAATTGTTGTTAGTTCATCACTAATAAATAAAGGATGAAATATGTACCATTAATATTCTTTATATTAACAAATTATTTTTTTGTTGTAGATTGATTGGTGAATTTTTGTTACCACTATCAAATATTTTACCTCACTCATACCAAGATTTATCTGACATTATGAAAGATATTGTAATGGAGTATCAAACAATAGATGCATGTTCCAATAATCATATTATATATCATAAACAACATGAATTTGCAACATAATGCCCAGAATGTCATATCAGTAGATATCAAACAGATCAACTAACAAAAAAGGTGCCTCACAAGGTTTCTTGTTAGATTCTCATTATTCCACGTATACAACAATTATTTAGGTGTGAAAGCTTAACACAATTTATGGATTACCATGCACGAAATAGAAGTGGAGATGAAATTCTTCGAATGCCTACAGATGGTTCTACATTTAGGGACATGGAGGAAAAATGGCCACACTTTAAAGAAGAACCTCGCAATCTCAGACTTTCATTGGCAGCGAACGGTGTCAATCCATTTGGAGAGCTGAGATCTATTTACTCGGTGTGGCCTGTTTTTGTTATCAACTATAACATTTCTCCATGGATGTCAATAAAGAGGGAGCACATAATTTTGTCAATGATTGTTCCAGGTATTTGTTTACATCAATTTTTCTTTAACGTAGTGGCATCTCATTGTTCTTATTTGTTGCATAATGACATATTTTTTTCATTTTAATAGTCATGTACATTAATTTATATATATTGCAGTAAAATGGTTATAATAATTATGTAATGTTTATGTTCATTCAACTAGGTAAGTACCAAGTTAAAGATATGAATGTATATATCGAGCCTCTTATCAACAAGTTACTAAAGTTATGGAATGCGTCACTATGTATGATGTCTCTAGACCAATAGGACAAAGACAATTTCAATTCCATGCAATGCTTGTATGGACAATTCATGATGCCCAGGGCTAACACATTTTTGTGGTATGTTATAATGTTCGACTGCACTTTAACAATATTTAATTTTATGAAGTAGATATCATTCATGTTTTTAAAATAATCTATTCATTATATATAATTATAAAAATTGACATATTTAATCCAATTATATATGATCTTGCAGGTCTTCAAACAAAGGGAAAATTTGCATGTCCAATTTGTGGTCCAAAGATGAAATCTCGTCATTCAACAAGTTTAAGAAAGCAAGTGTTTGATGATTATAGGCACTTCCTCCACAAAAATAATAAGTATCGAACTACTGAAAAACATCTTTTCAATGGAAAAGAAGAAACTACATCAAAACCATGAAAAATGACACCTCGCCTATGGAAGTTGGAATATAATAGAATTAATCGTCAAGGTTATACATCAGATCAAATTGTTTATCTATCATATATGATATGTTTGAAATTTATATTTTTATATTGTGTTGTGTTTATTCATGCTGTAATTGACAATGATTGTCGTTGTTAATTTTTTTAACTTATATGCTTCATGAAGATTGTCAAGGCATTAATGACCAGTTTCCACAGGGATTGAATAGTTATCCCAGACAATTTAGTAGGTTGCCCTACTATGAGTAGCTACAAATTATGCATTTGTTTGATATAATGCATATCGAAAATAATATAACAAAAACGTTATGGAAAATATTGGATTGAAGGCATGACAAAGAAAAAATTGTCAAAATTTGTAGTGACATTTAGGAAGCAAATCATGCAATGGAAAATTTCATTCAATTGAATAGCGATGGAGACCAAATTAATATAAGTGCCCTTCCTTGGTTATTAACGAAGCAACAAAGTAATGTTATAAAAGAAGTCATACAAAAAATTCAATTTCCCACAGGATTTGCTACGAACATAAACATATCATAACAAAGAAATGTGAGTTTGGGTCAGGGATGAAAATGCATGATTGGCATACCTTCATTAAGGTAATTATTCTGGTATATTATATACACTTGTATACTACATGTACTTCTCAGTATATTATGTTTACTACTTTTGAAAAAATAATGAAAAGACCATTTTATAATTGTTGCAGTACGTTCCACCTCTATCTCTCCCAGACAACTTCGACAACAATGTCAAGAAAGTTATATATGATCTTGAAAAATACATGAGGTAAGTAGTGATATTTGTTCAATTCGTCGTATAGATCTTATAATTGCCATTTGTTTTACTTTTAATGTAATATATTGTATATTTTTGTTAAATCTTGTTAAAATATTTGTGCCTTGAATCACTTGTAGATGGCTATCATCTAAAGAAATCCATAAAGAAGATCTAAATTATTGGAAGAGAAAAATTCCTCGTGTAATGTGTGAAATGCAAAAGTTTTTACCTTTGACATTTTTCAATGCAAAAGAACACTACCTCATACACCAAGTTGAGGAGATTGAATTGTGTGGACTTGTACACACAAGGTCAATGTGGATGGTTGAGAGACACTTTAAATTTTTGAAGGCTTTGGTTAGAAAAATAGCACATCTTGAGGGTTCTATGGTGGAGGGATATATGGTATACCAGACTATGGTGTACATTAGTGAATATCTTCCTAAGTTTGTAGCAAAGATCCATGTAGATCGCATTTGAGATCCCAATTCCATTAACAAATTCGAAGGGGAGTATCTGATGGGGAAAGGTAGATTGAAGAAAGTGAGAGGTAATTATAAGATGGTCATGGAGATTAATTAGAATACATTTTACATATGGTTTTTATGTATATTGTACTTATTTAATAATTAATCTTCAATATACATCAATTATAAATTAAGGTCATATACCGTGGTAATTAACTAATTATACATCGTTTGTGAATTTTAATTTTTTTTGATACAGTTGGTCGAGAGTGAGATGCACTACATTTGTACGTCGCAAACAATCTTGATTGGATGATGGTATGGATTGAATGATGTCAACAATCTGGTCACACATTAACATGGGAAGGTGTGGCTTCATTGGTTAAAGAAGCTTATCATAATGAAGATTCCAATGTTACACAAAGGGAAATTGATTTAGCATATGGTTTAAGAGATAAACAAGCACGTATAAATATATTAATCACCCATATTATTTAATTATTTTCAATTATATTGATGTATATACAATGCAGAGGATCCAACAACAACACTAACAACATCATTTCATGAGGGTAAATCAAACCCAATCAGAATTAGGAGAAGATCAAATTCTTAATTCACTTTCTTTTTCCTCAAAACTCATACAAATTATTTTGATTCTTCAATTCTACAAGACTTCAAGGAAACAAGTTAGCACTCCAATTTCAACAAACCATATGTCATTATCAATATTCCAATTGACTCATTCAAAGAAAAAACCATATTAGAAAACTTTGACTCAATCAATCAGATTCACATCATTCTCAACCGCCATATCAACATCTATACATTCTCTCAACCTTTCATAAGGCAAAAAATTATGCTCACTTGCTACACAACCAATTACCAATCCTTCAAATTCCTGTATACATCTTATCCTTAAGGCAACAAAACACTTATTCTAAATCAGATTCCAAAATGTCAATAACCAAACTTCAATAATTGAAAACAGTCTAAAAATCTCAAATAGCACCAATTCATTTTCCTTACAAGGAAAACTAACAAAGACCAATCCTTCTTGGTATCAACTAGTTAATTAGTCCTTCAAGACACAAGATTCATCATGTTTTGAGAGAAATCAATTCAATACAAAAGTGTATAAATATCAAATCTGCTTGCTCTGTAAAGATACAAAGACACACAATAGAATCATCATTTTCAAAACAATATGTACTGACTTTACAACCTTATTCAAGCATAAATTCTACTATAACTCCATCGAAATGAAAAGGTTCAAGTATTTAAGGTCACTCACTTCCCTATACACACAGATTTCCACTGTCCATGAAATCTAAACATTAATTAGCAATAGACCTCCATACCCTAGATTGGGTGAACCACTCACACTAGGTTCAAAAAAAAGATCCAAAGGCACATTTAGAGACCTCTTAATGCCCATATCATCATATCAAAAACTCAAAATGATTTATACTGGAGAAACTAGCAAATTTTAGACTATACGCCCAAGAAAGGCTACTAGAATAGGGCTATTTTACAAAGCATCCACCTTTTTTCCAACTCCAAATTGTTAGAAAACCTCAAATAGTCAAAGTAAAGGTCACAAAACACTAGATTTATCCACTTTCAAAGATTGAAAGACCCATTTAGAAAGTGTATTAACAAACCCTTAATTTTAGGCCGGAAACACCCAAAACAGTGAGGGTTTTGTGATTATCACCCTTACAAGCCTCCAATACTCCGGCCAACCATTGAAACATGCTCCATTATGTCTGAAAATTACTTTAAAAACATCTCCCTGGACATGCATACGTTATTTCTCCAATACCCTGCTGGAAACCTTCATTTTCAAGAGGAAAACTCATAAAATTAACTTTAAATCAACAACACAACACCATATTCTTGATACCCTGCACTCACACAAAAAAAAATAACATAAAGGACACCCTACTTATCCCATCCCACCATTTCTAATAGGCTTACATCGGTGGGATGGGCCTTAAACTTCTTTAGGGACTCTCAAAATCACAGTGAAACTAACTCTGCTCGAGACACAAGATTGTCTTTGATTCTTTTGCTGCTTAAAACTAACTTTCATACTCTTTGAAAATAAAAAGTACTCTTTCTCAAATGAGATTACACAAGAAATAACTCTTGGATGTTACCAAATTATCAATACAAGTTAGGAGAAATAAAAAAGAATGCTTGATAACTTAGAAAAATAGGGCTTTTATTCAAGATTTTGTTACAAGAATTTCAAGATTCTTCTCTTCCATGCCTTGCCATGCTTTTTATAAATTTTTCCCTCTTAATAACTACCTTTTCTAACTTCTCATCGGTTCAAACTGCCTATTATCTCCTAATATGCTTGATTTATGCCTTTTTGTTTACATAATATTGCATTATTTGCATTTTTTTGCATTTTCACCTCCTAGTGACTTCTTTGATGATTTGATTACATTCAAATTAGCATTTTCATGGCCTTGACACACAAATTTAGACTTGAACATGTAAATTTAACATATTAGCCTTTTGAAGGCATTTATAAGATCTAGGTGCTCCTGCACCAATATATATGTTGAGATTTTTTTCTTTGCATACATTCGGCCAAAAATAAATATGTTTATCAAATGACGATATTGCAATAATTTTTACATGTTTGATATATTGCAGGTGAAATACCACAAGGCTATGCGGTGCAATGGTCATAAATTTTGAATCAAAAAGTTGGATGACACGAAGAAAACTTGTGATTTTGGTATAACTGCAGTCTTTTAGGTGACTAATGTTTCATCTAGAAGCGACATACATCCAGAAGTCTCAAAAAATTGATGTGAAACTTTGAGTTTTTCCTATTCTAATAATGCAAAACAACTAAAATGTAATGTAAAAACACAAAGAACACCTCAACGATTAGCCTAAGGAAATGTTAATACAAAGAGATAAAATAAAAGAAGATCGCAAATGATTATACCTTTTCCTTGTAGTTGAATTCCTTGGTTGGCCCTTGATCTTGAGTACTTGTGTACTCCTTTGATAGCTAGATGCAAGATTGACAATATGGCTAGATGCAAGTGCAAATAGCTAAAATGTCTTGGCTAAGTAAGATGAAATGCTTGTGAGTTGAGTATTCAAAATGACTAAGTGTTGTAAATGCCTTAGAGGAGGGGGTATTTATAGAGAAATTTGAATTCTCTAGAGAATTCAATGGTTGAGATTTATCCAACAAGGCCAAAATGAAGGGCTATGTTGAGTTGAGGATTCACAAGCCTTCACATCTTGACATGTGGAATGTGAAGTGGCTAAGGGTAAGATGATGTAGAAGTGAGGTGGAAGGGAGGTACATGATGTGGAGGAAGGACAAGTACCTTGGGGGGTGAGAATATTTCCTCAAAAAGGAACTTCTTATCCCCAAGTGAGGATGAAAGTGATATTTGAGAAATTTTGGAATTCCTCAAAAAATCTCCATGGGAAAAGAGAAAGTGGTTTGAGAAATAAATGTGAATTAAAAATTCACAAGCTTGGAAGAATCTAATGGATAAGAGAGGGTCTCCAAAAAGGTGGGAGTTGGTCACATGTGGATGAGGTGACAAGCCCCATGTTCTAGAAGTCTTGGAAGGATAAAATATGAATTGAAAATTTACATGGGGAGGAGAAAGACCTAGGATGAATAAATGTGAATTAAAAAATTCACATGGGAAAGAGGGTCAATGCCAAGAAAGGAAAATGAAAATGTTGACTAAAAGGGGGTGCTAAAAGTGGCTAATGACTTTGATTAAGGTTGTGCAAATACCTGATTAGGGTAATTAATGAGCTCGATTAGAAGCAAGTGGCAAATGCAGGGGGATGTGACATTAATCCCTGATTAAGAGGATGCACATATTAATCATGAATTAATTAAATTAATCAAGATTAGAAAGGGATTATGGAGGATGTGACAAGGAGAGAGAAAAATGAAGAATTTTAAATTGATTTTATTCAAAAAGATTAGATGACGAAATTAAATAAATTGATGTATTTATTTAATTCAGAGAAGGAAAGGATGTAAGGTAAAGCATTTAATTGTTAAATTAAATACTTTAAGAACCTTAGGCGGGAAGTGCAATATTAATTAAATAAATTAATATTGACGGAATAGATGAATAGAGAGGTAAATTTGATCGTATGAGAGCGATCAAATTTGGATGTCTACATTTTTCCCCTCTTCAAAATATTGTTAGAATAATAGTGTTTCAAAGAAAAATAAAATGCCGATGGTGAAGGGAGTGATAGGGATTGATTCCCCAACATGAAAAAGGTTGAATGAGCTGCCCAAGCAGAAGGAAAAAGGAGGGAGATGCCCCAGTGACTGCCACAAAGGGATGGAGGGAAAATGGTAGGGTATGCCCCCTCGAGAGGGTGGCTGGGGAAGAAAAGGGGCCCCATATGACTTCTCGATAGGAAGAAATAGAAGACACCATTGGGTAGAGCTCGAAAAACTAAGCAACTTTGAATTTTGAACTAAGTCAATCGGATGCACGGTTTGCAAATGGAGGCCTTGGGAAAGTAGGGAATTAGTTGGAGGAGAAAAAAGTTAAATAAGAGATAAAAATACCTTTTATTTTAAAAGGAAAAAAAAGAGGGGGAAGGGGTTAAAAGGTAATTTTAAAAATTACCTTGTCACATTGTCACTGTAGCAGTTGAGAGAAGAGGAGAGGAGAGGAAGAGGGGAAAGAGCAACGATGCCACATGATTACGACTCTGATATCATTCATCGGGCAGACGAGGTGCAAAGGTTCCACACCCACTATGTGGTGCCTCGCTAGGTTAGTAACAAAACTCCTCTTGTGTATTTTAAATATTGATAACATGTTTTTGAATATTAAGAGAAAATGTAAAACATGGGTTTTGTTCGTGGGATAGAATATAAAAATGGGTATATTTAGTTTTTTGTAGATGGGTAGGGAAAATATGACATTTTAGAGGGGGGGCTGGCATGGTCCTAGGAGGGGCGAATCTGCCCTGACACGGGGGCACAGTCACCCCAGCGTTGGGGCACAGACACCTCGACACGGGGGCATTGTCGCCCTGGCTTGGGGCATATCCGCCTTGGTGTTGGGGCACAGATGCCCCGGCACTGGGGCGTATCTGCCCCGGTGTGGGGGCACATCCGCTTCGGATTGGGACAGGTTTGCCCCAGCGCAGGGGCGCATCTGCCCCAGCTCGGGGTGGATTAGCCTCGGTGCTGGGGCGTATCTGCCCCAGATCGGGACAGGTCCGCCCCGACGCAAGGGCACATCCGCCCCGGCGTGGGGGCAGGTTCGCCCCGGTGCGGGAGTGTATCTGCCATGGCTAGGAAGACAGGTTTTCCCCAACTAGGGAAAAGTGGGAGGAAGAAGAAGAGAGAAAAAAAAACAAAGGAAAAGAGAAAAATGAGCGATGTCCCAGGGCTGAGAATAAGGTGTACTGACAATCAGGTAATATGGATGCAGAGTTTCGAGTGATTACATACACATGAGTGATGGTCGGAGGTACTGACAATGACCATAGCGGCCATGAACAGAGTAGATTATGCAACATTGGATCATGCGAGGTTATTACACTTTTACAGGTTCTGGTGATGAGGGCACATCGAGCAATACTGACAACATTGATAGAGAGATGGAGTTCAAAGACATCAACATTTCATCTTCCGACAGGGGAGATGACAGTGACGCTGGAGGATGTATGGTGCATCTTGAAGCTGCCGATAGCGGGGCTGTTAGTGAGTGATGTGGTATCGAGAGAGGCAGAGTTAGATCATACCATTTTAGTGTTATTTGGAGATGAGGATCTGCCCATACAGAGTGGGCAGTTGGACCTAGACAGATGTTTGTCAGTGAGGGTACCACCCCTACCATTATTTCTATGTGGATTGATTAGTGGGATATTTTTACCGGATCATAGCAGGCAGTTTTGCAGTCTATGGTACATGGAGGTGATTTGACATATTGTCGAGTGGCGTGAGGGACAGATCTCATGGGGTACCTGTGTATTAGCGCAGTTATATAGGGATATGCATGTGATTTGCTACCGGAGGTCAGTGAGTTTGACACACATGAACCTACTGCAGGTGTGGGTATAGGAGCACATTATGGTGATGAGACCTATAGTGGTTAGGGAGGGAGAGGAGGATGATAGGGAGCCTATGGCCTAGGGGTATGGTGAGGTGAGGGGTTGGGTTTTGCGGTACGAGATGCAGGGGGATATGGATGGGTGGAGGAGAGCGATAGATGGCCTGCAGGAGAGAGACATATTATTGCATCCGTATATGTATCGACAACTCAGGGGATGGAGGGGTGAAGAGGATAGACATAAGGGCCACTTTATGAGCCAGTGCATTTTGATTGGGAGTCAGTCGCGCATAGTGGAGATGCATTGACTAGATAGAGTGTTGCGGCAGTTTGGGATGGTACAGGATATTTCAGAGGCGCCTGTCAGGTTTCTTCAACTCACTAGAGAGTGACCATGGGGACCTTCTTTAAGACCGAGGGATACCAAAGTGTCGTGGGTGGCGACAGTACAGGTACCCTACCCAGTGAGAGCTGTTGGGGTGGAGGATGCATGAGTGATGATACGATATGACCGGTGGTGCTGCAACCACCGATGGGAGAGGATTACACCGACGGTGCCTATTGTAGGAGCCATAGGATTTGGATTAGAGGATGAGCACTAGGGGGTGAGGGAGGGTGGAGATAGGAGGAGATAGGCGTGGAGGGGAGGGGAGGCGAGGGCGGTAGTACAACAAGAGGATGCAAAGGGTGTTGGTTAGAAGGGCAGAGGAGAGGATGAGGTTGAGGTAGTAGGATAGCCAGAGAGGAGGAGGAGGAGGAGATAACAGAGGAGGACTCGGGTGGAGGTGGATGTAGAAGGGCCCATTGGTGGGAGAGATGCAGTATGATAGGAGGGTGGGATAGATCCAGAGCCAGATGTAGTAGGACAGGATGAGCCAGAGGTGGAGATGATATGTGCGGTGGAGGGTGGAGCTGTTCAACAGACATGCATCAGAGGTAGGGTATGATGAAGGAGAGTGCTGGTGCGGGCTGAGTAGGAGGAGATGGGAGGGGGTAGACAATAGGATGGAGCCCAGGAGGAGAGTGAGGATAGGGGTCAGTCAGAGAGGATGGCAAGTAGGAGATGAGAAAGGAGGGTCCAGAGCGTGGCAGAGCAGGGGCCTTCTGTGGTAGAGACTGGGGGGAGTGAGGATGAGGAGGAGCCGGAGGGGGAGGTGAGGGCTATAGGAGAGCTGATGAGACTGATGAGAGTGGGGAGGCATGGTTAGCTACAGAGAGTTTGGGTCTGCCCCACTATAGAGGACCGCGAGACTCAACAGTAGTAGGAGTGCAGTGGGGGCGATGATGCTATGGAGATAGATGGAGATGTTCCAGATATGGATATTTTGGATGCAGAACCATTGGCGGTGGTTCCTTGTGTGGCATCAGAGGATCCTACTACTCAACTGAAAGACACTGTGAAGATGCTTCAGATTACAGATTAGAGGTTGAGGGTAGCTGAGGCGGAGGTGATTAGACTCAGGGTCAAGCTATCGAGGGTACCAACAACAGGTCAGAGAGATTATAGATTTATGGTTGACCTCCTATCCACACAGGTAGAGGCGATGGAGAGGGAGAGAGATAAACTACAGGCCGACATATAGGGGGTACGAGATGAGTTGGATACTGTTAGTTGGGACCATGACAGAATACAGGCAGAGGTTGTTATATTATAGGCCAAGGGGGAGCTAGAGGGGATGACAAATCAAGGGGTCAACAGGCATTGGGAAGCAGATATATGATCTCTAGAGGGAGTGGGATGAGCTACGTGATAGAGTGCATTGTTTAGAGCAGACAACCAGAGATATGGGGTTGATGTAGGAGAGAGAGGGCAAGGTGAGAGAGCAGGCCCATATTATGCAGGCATAGAGAGATGTAGCGTAGACACAGGTGCAGGCTATGGAGGTAGAGAGGGATGTGGTGCAGGTGCGAGTTTAGGTTTTGTAGAGTGAGAGAGAGTTGATAGAGGCACATGTACAATCTTTACAGAGGAGAGAGGAGGCAGTTTCAGAGGTATCATCACTATAGAGAGAGCGAGATGCCTTAGATTTGAGAGCACAGGAGCTACAAAGGGATAGGGATGCAATGATGGTTTGGTCACATGCCACACAGAGGGAGAGAGATGCTATAGAGATGCGGATGCAGATGCTGTAGGGAGAGCGGGACGCAACAGTGGCTCAGTTGCAGACAGTACGGGTTGGTGATGTGATAGGGGCAGACATATAGGGGTTACAGGGGGAGAGGGATGCAACAGTGACTAGGGCAGTGGCTGTCGAGGAGATGAGAGACCGGGTTCAGGCAGAGATGGTGCAGTTATGACTATCCCAAGAGACTTGGGAATAGGAGAGGAGAGTGATCACTAGAGACCGGGATAGGTATCGTCAGGAGCGGAATTCCGCTCAGGTCCAAGTTGCTAAGCGAGAGGAGAATGTGAGGGAGGAAATATTTTGGATGGCCGCGTATTATCATGTAGTTACAGACCTGGCACAACGGATGTTCCAGTATGTTCGGTAGACACCACAGATGCTAGTGCCATCCCAGATGCTGGAGACGCGGACCTAAGGTTTTAGTGAGTCACAGGGTGTTTCGCCAAGTAGGAGATTAGTACCTGATTCACCTCAGAGATCAAATGTGGGTATCTCATTCGGCAGATGATAGGGTACTGAGTTTTTGACAGGTGCAGGGTGGATGGATAGGTTAGAGTGACAATGATTATTTTCAGAGCTTTGTACTAATATTTCATTTTATGATTTTGTATATGATGGGCATAAATTTTGATGCCGTTGATAGACATTATTCTATGATGGACTTTTGGATTATGATATATATATGGTATACATATCGGCCCTTATTGACACCATGCTCATGCGGTGGGCGGATGACTTGATACATGCATATGTTTTATCTATGATGGCGTATGTGGATGTTTATGTATGGATGCTTATTTGATTTGTTGACATGCATGTATATATTTATGATTTATGTATGGATTCTTATTTGATTTGTTGACATGTATGTGTATGTTTATGCATGCAGGATGTGATATATTATTAATCTAACACTTTGTGATGTAGTGGCGATGTATGTATGAACAGTAGAATGAACCTAATATGTGTGGATGATAATGCACATGCAAAAGGAGTTAAAGTTGTAATGAATTAATAATGCGAATAGTAAATCATGAAAGGTAATAACACATGGTCATAACCGTCAATAAGGACTGACATGATAAAAAAGGGGGGAAGATGTATGTGTAGTGACTGTGGAAAACATGTGTAATTTGGTATCTATCAATAAATTTTAGTATCTTGAGAAGAATGGGAGAGAGTGGGGTAAAGTATTTGCACAACCAAAATCATAGGGTGAATGCAATGCAACAGATGATGAAATGCAATCCTAATATGATTTTCCATCTTCAGAGCACTGATTTTTGCTATAGCATAAGACACCAAGTTCCAGGGTATAGGCAACAAAGGCGAGTTAGCATCTAATGCATGAAACAAACACACAAACAAGAAGGCTATCCCAACACCCCAAAGTAGTGAAACCTTTGGTCGAGCTAGGCATTGGGATAACCACAAGCACAAAGAGATGTCCCAACATAACACAAGATCACAAGGATCTTGGTGGGTACTACGTGGGACAACCCAGTAGACAACAACAATAAAAGATCAAGATATGCCCCTTATGTGAATAAGCCAAAACACACCATAATATGATAGATTATGGCGATCTTAACTAATTGTATTAGGGAGCTCAAATGATTAAAAAAACCAAAAGCATCAAAATATCGCAATCAAGTTTCAAACGTCCTTTGCCATAAGATCAAGAGTATGGGTGAGGTTGATGAGGTCTATTAGGAAGGATGCATCCTGTTGAGACCAATGATGGATACTAAACTAAAAGATCGATATGGCACGGGATACACGAAACCGATTGGATTTGCTGATACCAATGGATCTTGTTTGTTAATAACCAGCTAGATAAGGGCATAACTTGATAACACAATACAAGAGAGACAAGTCACAAGATAGAAGACTGACACATCCTACAGACCTAGGGGCTCGGGGGCCAATCAAAGATTAGCTTTGCCTACGTGAAAGCACAGAGCCCTCGTAGTTCTTGAAAAGACTATGGATAAAGTGAAAAGAAGACAATGGTGACCAATGACGAATGATGTAAGACATGACACACAAATGCCCTAGGGGAGGATCAAATGATCAACCTTGCCTACGTGAAAGCGCAGGGGCAACGTAGTTCGGAAAAGATGAATGATAAATGACTATGGATAAAAGCAAAAAGGGACTGATGGATACAAATGATGGAGGACCAACTAGGTTGGTCAAAAGGCCCCAGGCACAAATCAAATGATTAGCCTTGCCTACGTGAAAGCATAGGGGCAACGTAGTTCAAAAAAAGATCAAAGATAAACAATGGATAAAGGATGGAAAGATGATCACTGATAAGGGGATAAAATGATGGGACTGATATGATAAAACAAGATAGATTTGATGATGGGGAGTGCACGAAGCTCAGGGATGGGATAGTGGTCCAAATCATCAAAATGAATTGGGAGGATGATATGATAGAGAGATGAATGATGAGAAAGGATAGGAGATTGAAAATATGTGTAAAAGAAGCAGAAGTGATGTCGATGAGGTAAATGGAATTGGGTTACATGGAGGGATGCCTATAGCCAGATACCAATGACAAGGGATTGTGAGATGGGATGAGGATAAAGATGAAATAATGGATAGAGAGATAGGGATGGGGGGTGGAAGGGATTGTTTGGATGGACAAGAAGATAATGATTGGGAGATGCAAGGGATGCTAGGATAGATGGATAGGATGATAAGGATGGGGAGATGGGAGGGATGCTCTGATAGATAGATAGGGAGATGAAGGGATGTTATGATAGATGATTTCTCCAAGGACTATGTCACAAAGGAAGTAGATGCCCCCACTCTAGATATGTCATGTATGATGAGGCATGAGGGATGGAAGATGAGTGGATGGGAAGATAAAGGAGATAACTAGAGGAGGATAGGATGGGTGAATAAGGAATATGCTAGAGCATGGATGAAGGGAATGTATACCAAGAGGTGTCCAAAGCATGCATAGATAGGTGTCCCTGTTTTGATCAAGATCACAAGAAGGATGGAGGGATGGGAGATAAATGAGATATTATGGTAGGCTATGTAAGATAGGTGGAATGGGGGAAAAGGATGTAGGGGATGTATAGCAGGAAGATGTGTACGTAGCATAGCAAGAAGCATAGCAGATGAAGGGGATGCATATCAAGAAGCTGCCCCCAAGTGTGAAAAAGGACAGATGGAGATTTACACATGACGCCTATTTGCCAGGTTTTCATCATGGTACTTATCCAAGGAACTTATTTCCCAAGTTTTCACCATTGGACGAATTATTTCTCTTTAATTTTTTTTTTTGTTTTGACTTTTTCTAATTTTTTCTAATTTTTTTGACTTTTTTGGATTTTGTTTGACTTTTTGGATAGAAGGTGGATGGAGATGAATAAGGATAAAGATGTGAATAAGTAGATTTTGAAGACATGCAATAGGGATAAGGATGACAGACTCAAGCATCAAGTTCCAGATGAGGTATTAAGAGTCCATGTGTGAAGCGACTATTGGATGTTGGTTCAACCTTATTAGGACAAATGGATTATGCAAGAGGATGAATTAGAGGTATTTTATGGGGAAGATATGTGGGATAATGGATGGGATGCTGGAAAGGGTATGGATAGAATGATGGGGTAGGTGTGTGATGGGGTAGTGAGATCAAGACCAACATTGGCATATAGGGTGGTGGATGTGAAATGATAGGAGGATTAATGGATGGAGAATGTGGGGATAATGGAGGTGATGGGATAGTGAATTTTGGGACATAAGGCTCCAAAAAATATTGAGGAGATGATGTGAGTGTATGATTAGCTTTTGGATTAGCAACTTTGGATGTTGTTAAAAAAATTTCATTTGATGGTATTGCATCTTTTTTCTTTGGGATCCACATGGTTTTGATCTTTTCTTTGGTGGGCCTTTGTGGCCGATGGATATGATTCTGATTTTGGATTTGATCTTGGACTGGATTTGGATTTTGGATTTGATTTTTCTTTTTGTCAACATGTCTTTTAGAGGGGACATGAGGAGCTTTTGATTCATGTGGATGTTTAGATTTATGCATTTGTACTTTAACATCTAAAGTGATTTTAATAGCAATGAGATGGGTGCGACGAGATGGATGATGTAGAGTGATGGAGGTAGGATTATGGGAATTATGTTTAGAGGGAGGATATATGGGTATGTGCCTTTTTTGATCCTGATTAGGGGACATGAGAGGGATGTTTATGATGTGTGACATGGATAGGCGGTGAATGGATGAAATGATGAATAGGACGAGATGGAGGAGGTGATTTTGGGATATAAGGCCCAAAAAAGACGTAGTGGGTGGAGAGACATAAGGAACTAAGATGGATGGAGTAGGTGAAGGATGGGAGATGGTTGATGGAGGGATGTAAGGACCCAAAATGGATGGAGCAGATGATGGAGGAATATGGACGGTTGTTTTGAGGTGATACGATGGAGGAGGAGGAATGGTGGCATATGATCTAGTGGAGCGATGGGAAGAGCCTATATTTCTTTTGGAAGAGGCTCGTTGAGGACATCTAGAGGTTGTAAAGACATCTTTAGATTGTGAGTCTTGGGAAATAGGTCCAAGACCTTGCATACAAATTTTTTCTTTGACCTGGATGGGCTCTAGAATACCTTGCTCATGAAGGCCTAAACCTTTTCCTTGATAGTTCATGTTCTGGAACATTCGATCCATGATATGATTTTTGTTATTTTGGAAGAATGATGCAAATCCATTATTAGGTGGGGGAGGATGGGTGGCGCATATGCTATGTTTTTCTTCTGTGAGGAGATCACCATGGAGGAATGAGAGGGGACCAAGGGGATATGGAATAGGTAGTGATGGAGGATCATAAGATGGAGATGAGGGGATAGCAGATTCTTGATTGGGATAGGGGGTTGGTAAGGGATCAAGAAAGGGATTAGGAGGTATGATAGGATCTGGATTTGTGGTAGCGGGTGATAAGGGCTCATGCGATGGAGATAGAGATAAGGGATCATGAGAGAGAAGGGGATCATGGGATGAAACAGATGGGAGATTATGATCTTGAGATGGGCTAGATGGGTCGATAGGATCTTGATGTGAAAAAGGGGATATGCTAGCATGCTTTGGATCAGGCTCTTGGAATGACTCATCTTGTGTGGGTGGTATGATAATGGCATCTTGAAGGGACTCTTCAAGTGGGGGAGATGGAAGGATGGGGGATTCATGAAGTTCAAGGGAAGGGATATCGGTGATACGAGGAATGGAAGGAATGGATGGGACTTGTGTGTCATTACTAGGAATGGGAAGAGTGGATTGGATTTGTGGATTTGTGACGGGTTTGGAGGATCTAGGTGTAGGAGGAGTGGATCATATTTGGTTATCTTCGATGGGATTGGTAGATCTCGGAGTAGGAGATGGGGGCTCAATGGATTCAGAGGATGTGATGGTTTTGAAGGTTTGAGTGGTGTTAGGGGTGATAGCATCAATGATAGCTGTGGAATGGAGAGGGGTCTCATCATTAGGGACCATGGAGGACGGATTGGGATGGCATGGTTCCACGATTTCAAGTGGTTGAGTTGGTGATGTCTTCTTTGTCATGAGTCCTTGGAGAACTTCTGGAGTGAGAAACTTGCATACTCTAGGTTGAGATGGTGTGATAGGAATAAATTTAGGATTAGGGATTGGTGAAGGACTAGGATTATGGATTAGTGGCCTAGGGTGAGATGGAGGAATGGGATTGGATGTAAGACTAGGAGTATATGGGGGATTAGGATTAGATGGAGGGTTAAAGTAGGGATATTGGTATGGTGAATTAAGATATGTGGATGGTGGATTAAGACAAGAGGATGCAGCTGGTAGATTGTAGTAAGGGTATTGGGATGGAAGATTAAGATGTGAAGATGTGGATGTTGGATCAAGATAGAGAGATGCGAATGTTTGATTAGGGTAAGTTGATGGGGTTGATTGGTATGGAGGATTAGGATATTGTGACATGGGTGTAGGATTATAATAAGAGTATTGGGATGGTAGATTAGGATAAGAGGATGCGGGTGTCGGATAAGAGGAAGGTGTAGATGAAGGATATGATGGATATGCAGATGAGGAAGATACTGGACATCCCTTGTCAAAGGTAGCATAAGGAGTGTGATTAGGCATGGGTGAAGACATAACGAGATAGTCTGAAGGGGTGACTGGATTTTGGGAAGCGGGTGGAGAAAGTTTACTAGCGATGATAGTGTCAAGGGGATCTATGTCATATACCTCTTGATCGACAAGACTTTCATTATTGTCATCAACGTAATTAGGGTTTCCCTTGACTACTATTGATGGAGGATAAGGGTTCATGATGATGAAAGGATAAATAGGATGGATCAAAGATTTTGGATGGAAGTAGACTAAAGCTCAAATCGGGATTGGATTAAAGCTCAGATTAGGATGATTGGATGATGCGATGGGATTGATTCTGATGATAGGATCAATTATCAAAGCATGATTACGACACCAAATCTACCTTGAGATGGAAGCAGTTTGATTGAGTCAGAGGTGATTGGATTAGATTGGATAAGATCGATCAATGAGTGGTTGATAGGATGATGGAAGGGATTCTAAACCAAGTTCAAAGATTACCCTAGGTGACTTGGGATACTGATCGATCGAATTAAGGATAAATGGATGATTGGGGCATCGAATCCACCTTGAGATTGAAAGAAAATTGATTGGGCAGACGACGATGATTGACTAACTCAAGGCAGATGACAATCCAAAGCAAATGTTGATGATGAAGATCAATTCAAACACTTAGGTCAATCTGGATAATAACCTAAAACAAAGTTCAAGGGATTTGGATGGGGAAACGATAACGGATGTGTAACCTAGAGATGCTTGAGGATGATGTATCGATACGATTCAGATGATGAATGAATGAGTTTGACAAAATGCGGATGGACCAAAGCTCAGATTGGGATTAGATTAAAGCTCAGATTAAGATTGGATTGAAGGATATGATGAGATTGGTTCTGGTAGTCAGATCTGGAAGCTAGATCTGCTTATTGTCTGTTTGCCAACTTTTGCTGCAGAGGGGCGAATTTGACCTTTTGGGGTGGATTTTCCCTCACAAAGGGGCAAATTTTCCTTTCTGTAGGGAAAATTCACCCCATTGCAAGGAAGATTCACCCCACTATGGAGAAAATTCACCCCATTGTTTTGTGGACTCTCTGAGTGGGTAAACGAGCTGTTAGAATGAAGAGACAGGTGATTGGAATGGGGTGTTAGATAATTGGAATGAGGAAATAGATGATTGGATTGGGAAAATGAATGATAGGAGTGGATGAAAAATCACTCAGAATTGGTAAACGATTGCTTAGAATGGATGAATGACTCTCAGGTCACGGAAAAAAAAGCTCAAAATGAGTAAACAATTGATTAGAAAGGATGAACAACTCTCAGAATGAGGAGATGGATACTTGGAATGGATGAAAGATTACTCGAAATGAGTGAACAAAGGATTGAAAGGGATGAAAGACTACTTGGTCAAAGGGATGTTTGGAATGGTCAAATAGAGGCTCAAAATGATTAAATGAATGTTTGGAATGGTCAAACGGAGGTTTGGAATGATCAAACAGAGGCTCAAAATGATTAAACGGATGTCTAGAATGATCAAACAGAGGCTTGGAATGGTTAAACAGAGGTTTAGGATGGTTAAACGGTCAAAAAAATAATTGGAGTGGTCAAACAGAGCAAAAATGATTGTTCAGGGGGGTGTATTTGCCCCTCTGCAGTAAATTGCAGGGCAAATTTGCCCCACTGTAGTAAACCAGAGGGCGTAGTCACCCTTCTATGGAAAATAGGGACTTGGTTTGGATGGAATGACTATGACAAGGACTTGGAATGATAACAATGATGTTGATTTATCAAAAAGTTCAAGGGTTTCTCACAAGAAAACACTTTCAAACAAGCACAATCCTATGATTAGTGTTAAGGGTATGGCCAAGAAAGGTTTTAATCTAGGATGCACAAGGTGTCTAGGGAGTCCTCGATATACCCTCAGTACATGAGGCACAACTGTGAACACCAACCCATCACAAGCTTTAGTCGGGAACCCCAACGAGATAGTGAAGGGATCAGACCAACTCTTCACATCTATGTAGGTATCACCCTAGCTTCGACGTTCTGCCAATTACGACAAGACTGGATTAAGGTACAACTTTCGCTCTCCCCCCTTTATATACCCCACCGATACGCGTGGTTGAAATCGTCCCTTGGGGTGATGAAATCCCCAAGTAGGTCCCACTAGAAAGAAGACACTAATCGTTTCCAACTACTCTCCAGGCTCACATGAAGTGCAAGGGGAAAGTGAAAAAAAATAATGCCCCCTTTGGGTAACACAAAAAAATAGACACAACAAACAATGGATATTACCTCCCCTAATTAAACTATGTTCTTAGATTAACGGAAATAACAAGGATAGCTTTTAAAATTTGAGCAAACAGATAGCCCTACAAGCAAATGATAGCTATTTTATCCTTCGTTCTTTGTCAATTACACAAGAATATGCTACAAAATGTTAGCAAAAACACAAATATCCTTGCAAAAAATAATGTTAGGGGGTTAAGATCTAAAAATAAAAAATGAGAGCAAAAATAAAGCTAAAATGGCTGTTTTACCTTTCAAACTATGTTGTTTTGGGGCGTATCCGCCCCACTGCAGTAAACAGGAGGGCACAATTGAACTTCTGCAGCAAATAGAATGGCGTAGTTGAAATTCTGTAGCAATAGAAGGGTGCAATTGAACTTATGTAGTAGCATAAGGGCATAGTTGAACTTCTGCAGCAAACAGGAGGGCGCAGTTGAACTTCTACAACAAACAGGAGGGCACAGTTGAACTTTTGCAGCAGTAGAAGGGCGTAGTTGAACTTCTACAGCAAACAGGAGGGTGTAGTTGAACTTCTACAGCAGCAGAAAGGCATAGTTGAACTTCTGCAGCAACAGGAGGGCGCAGTTGAAATTCTGTAACAAACAGAAAGATGTAGTTGAACTTCTGCAGTAGCATAGGGGCGTAGTTGAACTTCTACAGAAAATAGAAGGGCGTAGTTGAACTTCTGCAGCAACAAAATGGCGTAGTTGAACTTCTGCACCAACAGGAGGGCGCAGTTGAACTTCTGCAGCAAACATAAGGGCGTAGTTGAACTTCTGTAGTGAATAGGAGGGTGTAATTGCACGTCCACAGTGAACAGGAGGGTGTAATTGCACTTCTGCAATGAATAGGAGGGTATAATTGTATTTCTGCAGTGAATAGGAGGGCGTAATTGCACTTCTACAGTGAACGGGAGGGCGTAATTGCACTTCTGCAGTGAACAAGAGGGTGTAGTCGTCCCTCTGCAGTGAACTTGTTAGAAACAAAATATGGATTAGGGCATATCTGCCCCTTTGCAACAAACTTGTTAGAAACAAAATATAGATAAGGGTTAGGGCATATTCGCCCCTCTGCAGCAAACTTGTTAGAAACAAAATATAGATAAGGGTGTATCCGCCCCTCTGTAACAAACTAGTTAGAAACAAAATATGGATTAGGGCGTATCCGCCCCTCTACAACAATCAGGAGGGTGTATTTGCACTTCTGCAGTAACCAAGAGGGCGTAATCACACTTTTGTAGTGAACAAGAGGGCGTAATCGCACTTCTGCAGTGAACAAGAGGGCGTAATCATACTTTTGTAGTAACTAGGAGGGCATATTCTCCCTTCTGCAGTGAATAGGAGGGCGTTGTCGCCCCTCTGCAGTGAACAAGAGGGCGTAGTCGCCCCTCTGCAGTGAACAGGAGGGCGTAATCACCCCTCTGTGACCTGTACCTACAAACAATCTCAATAACAACAAATGTGAAGTAGAGGAACCCATTTGTGGGTCCCACCGGGCATGCTATAAATGTGAACCTTTGAGTTTTTCCTATTCTAATGATTCAAAACAACTAAAATGTAATGTAAAAACACAAAGAAGACCTTAACAATTAGCCTAAGAAAATTTTAATACAAAGAGATCAAATAAAAGAAGACCACAAATGATTATACCTTCTCCTTGCAGCTAAAATTCCTTGGTTGACCCTTGATTTTGAGTACTTGTGTACTCCTTTGATAGCTAGATGCAAGATTGACAATATGGCTAGATGCAAGTGCAAATAGATAAAATGACTTGGCTAAGTAAGAGGAAATGCTTGTGAGTTGAGTATTCAAAATGACATGTAGGTGCAAAATGACTAAGTGTTGTAAATGCCGTAGAGGAGGGGGTATTTATAGAGAAATTTGAATTCTCTAGAGAATTTAATGGTTGAGATTTATCCAACAAGGCCAATATGAAGGGATATGGTGAGTTGAGGACTCACAAGCCTTCACATTTTGATATGTGGAATGTGAATTGGCTAAGGGTACGATTATGTGGAAGTGAGGTGGAAGGGAGGTACATGATGTGGAGGAAGGACAAGTACCTTAGAGGGTGAGAAGATTTCCTCAAAAATGAACTTCTTATCCCCAAGTGAGGATGAAAGTGACATTTGAGGAATTTTGGAATTCCTCAAAAATATCCATGGGAAAGGAGAAAGTAGTTGGAGAAATAAATGTGAATTAAAAATTCACAAGCTTGGAAGAATCTAATGGATAAGAGAGGGTCTCCAAAAAGGTGGGAGTTGGTCACATGTGGATGAGGTGACAATTCCCATGTTCTAGAAGTCTTGGAAGGATAAAAATCCACATGGGGAGGAGAGAGACCTAGGATGAATAAATGTGAATTAAAAATTCACATGGGAAAGAGGGTCAATGCCAAGAAAGACAAATGAAAAGGTTTACTAAAAAGGGGTGCTAAAAGTGGCTAATGACTTTGATTAAGGTTGTGAAAATACCTAATTAGGGTAATTAATGAGAGATTAGAAGCAAGTGGTAAATGTAGGAGGATGTGACATTAATCACTGATTAAGAGGATGCACATCTTAATCATGAATTAATTAAATTAATCAAGATTAGAAAGGGATTATGGAGGATGTGACTAAATTAAATAAATTGATGTATTTATTTAATTTAGAGAAGGAGAGGATGTAAGGTAAAGCATTTAATTTTTAAATTAAATACTTTAAGAACCTTAGGCTGAAAGTGTAATATTAATTAAATAAATTAATATTGACAAAATGGATGAATAGAGAGGTAAATTTGATCGTATGGGAGCGATCAAATTTGGATGTCTACAATCAATACTATGGGATTTTGGATGATATACTTGAGTGTGACTTTAAGTACTTCAAATTAGTTCTGTTCGTCGTCCTATGGTATAGGCTACGATTGAATGAAAATGATCCTGAGAGAACTATTATTGAACATGATAATGGATTTACCATAGTTAATACAAGGTTGATCGAGCAAGCTAGAAATGAACCTTATGTTCTTCCAAGCCAATGTGAATAGGTATTTTACTCAGAGGTTTCAGGTAAACCGGGTTGGTCATTTGTTGCTAGACATGATCCAAGAGGAAGGCCGGTAAAGTATAATGTGGTGGAAGAAGAAGATACCAAAGAACTAGAAGATGATGTAGATGATCAGGAACAATTAGTTGATGATGTGCCTGACGAAGATGTCGAAGAGGAGGAACTAGATCATGATGATGTAGGAGTTAATGTTCATGAAGATGATATCTATGTGGATGATGACATTATCGTAACTGATATCAATGGCGACGATGATGATATGACCAATCCTTACAATGTCGAATTTGGATTGGATGATATAGACAAAGAGTTGGATGAAGAAGAAGATCAATGACATTGAAATGTATGAGTTATGCGATTATATTATCTATTTGATATTAATTTCTTGATAGAATTATATTTGACTTATGTGGTTACATAATTAATTCAAGATGTTTACATTGACATATGTATGAGTTATGCAATTATATTATCTATTTGATATTAATTTCTTGATAAAATTATATTTGACTTATGAGAGATATGATTTTATGAATTTTTATCCATGTGCAGACCTAATGGGTTGTGTTTGAACATTGAATATAAATGATATACATACACACAGACACACACACATATATATATATGTATGTATGGATGTATATGTATTTGAAAATGTAAATGTAAATGCAATTACTGGATGCTCTCCTAGAACAATAAATGCAAAATATCATTAAATAAATCTATATCTATGTATATAAATGCGTATTTCTAAATGCAAGTGTAAATTCAAAGAGCATATGGTTTTGTAGTGTTATAGATACAACATATCAATAAATTAATGTAATTGAAATTCTAAAGTCTTCAACACATATAATTCAAACTGTCAGGCACAAAAATTGTTTACAACTTGTGTAAACTTGCAAGTGAATAATTGACAAACTCTTCTTGAGATAGAATGGAAATTCTAGTTATGTGATTCTTCTGATTAATCCAACTAACACTTACCAATTGCTGTGATTGATTAAAAGATTTTAATCCCTACTCGAGAGAACCAAATAACCAGATCACACATATATAGCAAATGTATAATGATAAACATAGTATAAACTTGTTATATCAATTTAAACAATAGAGAAGCATTAGAATGGAGACAACCAAATAACTGCATAAATTTAACAAATAGCTGATACCAAAATATTAATCTTCGACTGAGATATCTTCATTTACTCCATCAAAATACATGCATCTGAGTCTCTGTATATGAAAGCATTTTGCTAGAAAGCTATCTACTGAATATCTCCTAACGCCTATATCTATTGCATTACTATGGAAGAGATATAAATACATCAAAACTTGGAAGGGACACGTCCCTTCACAAATATTTTATTTTACTTAACTAATTAAAAAAAGAGATTAGGCTCTATTTAGCCATAGATGAAAATTTGATAAATGATGCAAATAATCCTTCCGTTCATGAGTATCAACATCTCCTAATGCATTCCTGGCTGATATTTCCACCATTATCATCCTTTCGTTCTGCTCGCAACTCTCATCCAATGTCGAATCCTTCCTTGTAGAATTTTCCAGAATTCTCTGTAGCATCAATTCACATTCCTTGATCCACTTGGCTTTCTCTTTCAACTTTTCTCCATCTTCAAATAGTGTAGGAAGTCCCATATTCATAACATCAACCAACCCATTTGCATCTTCTCGCAGTTCCTCATAAAGGTCCTTGTGTTTCTTTATAATATGGTCACCCATACCAATGGCCACACTGTCAGGAACATCTTTTTCATTTAATTCTCGGAGCTTTTCTTGAATCCTTCCATCAATTCTCTTGTGTTCTTGCCCTATAACATGGTTCTTTGAATATGCTCCCCATAGCTTATTCAACCAAATCATTAAGTTGGCTTGCCTTTTTCTGATTATTGCAGCAAGTGTATCATATTTACCTTGTGAATATGCAGTTGACTCATCCCAATGATCTTTTACCTATGAGATTTCATCATGTGTTATTAATTTAGGAGGCCCCATTGTGACTCCTAGCATGTCTTTCAAATGATCATTTTCTCTCATGATCCTTTCATTACTCATTTTGTACATTTCCTTTTCTTTGATCAACATTTGTATTTGGGCTTTATTCAGTTTTGCCACATTAATCCCAATGTTTGCAGTCGCCACAGGATCTACCTCTCCAACCTTCAGAGTCATGACATGTCCAAATGCTTTCTTAGTATCAATCAACACTAACTTTCTTGAGGTGGATACAAGGCTCATATCATGAGTGTTCATCTAGGTTATATTTGGATCCAACATATATTTCTGTCACCCCCTCTGGACTAAGCCTGTGTGGCACTATTATCCTTTAAGAAGTGTAGACATGTAAAATATACCGATTGACATTATGCACTTGATCCTGACTACTAACATCGTTTCATCCTGAATCATCCCTTAGTCTAACCATTTAATCAAATCTCCTTATCTGATTAAATTCATCAATTTCTCTCTCTTAATTAAATAAACCATTTGACCTAATTAAGTCACCTCTTTTGTTAATTAAATCAATCCATCTGATCTAACTATCCAATTTAATTAAATAATTAATTTTATTTGATTAAATCTCTAAAGTCTATCCATTAAATTAAATAAATTAAAACCTTATTTGATTTAATCTAACACCATATCTTTTAATTAAATAAATCAAAACCCTTATTTAATTATTCTCTCATCATATTCCTCTCTTATTTGATTTAATGAAATCCCTAAATTTGAGTCAAATAGGTCACATCATCTAACCTCTCATTAAATTAATTAACCCTTGATTAATTTAATTCTAAATCATGTCCCATCCTCTAGATTTTGCAAGTTGCACATGATTTAATTCATTTATTAAAATTTTCCTCACAAGGCATCTTTTATATTTCCAATTCAAAAATTCCAAGTCAACATGTACATCCAACAAGGAAATAACTTCATCTTACATGTCCTTTGTCTTGAGCCAAGTGAAATTTATTGCATTTTCCCTTCCCTCTTGCAAGTCATTTCAACAAATTTTGAAATTCAAAAATATGCATTTATTGGACACAATTTCAAATCTTGCGACATCCTCCATCCACTCATAGATTGACAAGTGGCATCATGCCATTGGATGAATGTTAGTCCCACATTGCTCAAATTTGGACATTCATCCATCTTGGCATTCTATAAATAAAGAGCTCATATCCTCATTTGATCATCCACAAATTATGCAAAGTTATTATGCTAAAATATTTAGCCATTTCCATCCATCACTATTGAGTTCTTAGCTAGGTTTTTGTCAATTTTTGGCTTGGAGTTCTCATCCTTCATAAACAAAGTGGTCAATCATCATCAACATATCAAGCTTCTTGCATCTTAGGAATTGGGAAAAGGGCCAATTTTCACATCAAATTGGCATCAATTCCCCCATGAGATCATGTGTTTTCTATTCTAATTAGGATTGAATCTATATTTTCTTGTTTCATTGTGTTCTTTATTGATTTCTTTCTTAATTTGAAGTTTGTAAATGGATTTCATGGGGAATCCTTGTTCATGCTTGCAATATCTAACTTAATGTGTTTATTCATTGTGTTTTGCAGGTATTAGGATTGGGGTTCACACATTTGGCGCTAGAAGGAGGGCTGCATCTCATATTCAATCACTTTTTCCTAAA